>VDFB02268131.1:85438-163221 GCA_007258455.2 Sequoia sempervirens | reverse complement strand
GAAAGAAAAGGTGAATAAATTATAACATACCTCACCCAATACCGTACCATATAAAAGAACCTACTGTGATTACTCAATTCCAAGCTTTGCCCTAATTGAAGAAATGCTTAAAGGGGCTACCTACCTTTCGAGATAGATAATGATCATACATAGTCAACAGACCCAATCTATAAACAGGTTCTGTGGAATACACGGGAGCAGAGAGCCCAAGCCTTTTCACAGCATATGGAAAAGCACCAAGATGGTTTGTATCTGGATGTGAAAGCAAAACAGCCTCCACAGTTGAAGCCACTCTGCAAGAAAATAGTAGCAAAACAGATATTGATACCAGGCTAGAAACAAAATTAATGAGATTGAGGCTACATAATTTAAAAGCACAGGTCATGGTGCTAACCTGAATTTCCTGTAGTTTCCCAGACTGTGTGTCAGAATACTAGCTTAAACATTAAAATAAAGTGATTGACAAGCTCAAAGCACACAACCATGGCAGTTTCAAAAAATAGATTGTATAAATCTTTGTTACCAAATGCACTCCAGACAAAATCAGAAGAATAAAATGCTAATTACCTACTAAAACCAAATCTGATAATGAAAGCAAACACCTAATGAATATTAGTTAGTTTATGTGTTTTTAAAAGATACTGGTTCTTCCCTCTTTATCAAAGAATCCCAAAAAAAGTACACTGCCCAGCTCATATAACAGCAGAATGCCACATTACCTGCAATGCACTCTGCCACATGTAACTATTTCATGTGTTTGATTCCATTCTCAAACACGCATTAATGCCTGACTTGAATGTCTTTAACCTATTACAACCAAATCAGATATTATGGTTAAGGATGTGCTTCAGTTGCAAGTCATAGGCAGTTAATTGCATCTTGCAAAATATGTTTTTTCCTGATCAATGCTGACATTTGGTATTAATGCGGCACTCTTGTTCCTTAGAGGTGTCAATGGAAAAGGTGCTAGCAGTCAAAAAACTAACATCTCAATCAGTGTCTACTACTAGCATAGGAGTTGATGTAGAATGCACAGTGAGTAATTGTTGAATATGGTTTTTGGAATCATTGTAGGTGCTTGTATGATCACATTTACACCATTTATCCCATTGCCCCTAATTTCCTTTGTCTAATGCTAGCAACACTAGAGCTTTCTATTATACCAAACGCTACAGTGATTGTTCTCCTTGGTGTGCAGTATTTTGTATTGGCAGTTAAAGAATTTGGTTTAGAAGGGGCAAATTGACTCATGTGTGCTGCACTGGACGAACAGGAGGTTCTTCTTCATCTTGGTTTTTACTTCAATCCTGGTTGCACAGTGGTATGCTTGCCCCAATGTATCAGCGATCAGGAATTCCATTTTGGTGTGGCTATAATGGTGAAGTCCATTGATGTACTTTGGCACCTCATTTAGCTTTGCCTATGTGGTATGAGCTCCTCCTCCCAAGTGTATACAAGTTTGATATTGTGCAAAAAGCTTGGCACTGTAAGCTTTCTTCTAGTGTGAGACTTATGTAGACATCTTCAGCACTTCAAAGGTGATCTTCTCAGCAATAGCTAAATGACTGATGAAGAAGTAGGCCTCAAGATTTTGAATCCCTTCATCAAATGAGATAGCATCAATTGTGCCTTGAAATTGTTAGGATTAAGGTGTCATTTACCTTGCAATTCTATGTGTAATTCATGTATCTCCAACACTCTTGGAAAGTGTCCTTAGACACCTAGAGTGGAATTGAAGATTGATTTGTAATTTAGATTCCCTAAGAATCTTGGCAGTAGTTGTCATATGCATTCATGAAGAAGGTGGAGCACAACGGTGGTGGCTATGGTTAACTTTTAGATCACTAAATGCACTTTCTCAATCCTAGGACGCTAGAATCTTGTACGACAAAATAGGACCTGCATTAGTTGGCCACTCCATTTTGGAGCACTATACTTGGGGATATGAGAAGTCGGGGGTTATGACACCAAAGATTTATTTGTGGTTACATTTGATGAGCGCACACACTTATATTGAGAGAGGGGAGTGAATCAATATAAGATAAACTTGTACTTGTTTATAATCCAACAACCACAAAAATAGCAATCATACAAAATCTATCAACTAGGAGACACAAGATTTATGTGGAAACCCTTTCGGGAGAAAACCACGGAGAAAGACTGCTTGGATCTACTATCCAAATCCAATCACAAAAAGAAAATTCTCTTACAAATCTTTTGTAGGCACCAACCCACTGGAGACACCAATCCCTGCTACTAAGCACCAACTTAGCAAAAGACATCAATCTCTTCTATTAAGAGGCACCAACCTCCAAATGAACAAAATTCTGCCTTCTTGAATATAGCTTCTTCAATGGATGATAACCATTAGAAACTCCTCCATGAAAATCTGCTTGCAATGCTTTTCACATGTGCTCTTCTTCCTCGAAAGTTTGTTGTAATACATCCTGCTTTGCTCTAATAAATCTGCTCTGCTGTAATAAATCTGAATGATATTTCATTTAGTGCTTGTTCTCTAACCTCCACTTCAACTTTTATTTATACTCCATTCAAGCCACTTCACCCAATAGGGTCGGCCTTATTTGAAAATAATAATTTTAATTTAGTTTCACCAAGGGGGTTGGCCAGCTTTTACACATAAATTAAATTATAATTAAATGTCTCATGGGTTGGCCCATTAAAAATAATAATTTCGGCACTTAGTGATTGCATTGGGCACCAAGACCAGATTAGGGTCAGCCAAAACTAGATGATAATCATAATGATTTCATTGGAAGTTGTGAATAGTGGCCTTTAGCCTTCACACATTTAAGCATACGAATTCTTTCTTTGACAGCAGCAATATGATGGCGGCAGCGATTTGCACTTCTCTCCTTCAAATTCAATTACAACAATATTTCCAAAAACATTTACTATTCTATGGGCCAACTGATTGTGCCCATATGATGTCCATGTGAAATCATTGATGCATTCGCTATTCTTAGAAGATGCTCTCCAAAGTGGGCGTTGTGATATCATGGTTTTGGTATCCATTGTTTTGGTAAACCATTTATGATTTTTTCCTCTCTCCATGCCTAAATACTGAGAATATAAAATGGTGGTTTTAGATGAATTTGTTTTGCAGGTGCACAAGTGTTGCTAGAATGCTATCAAAGTGAATAGAGAGTTACTGTGTGGATGTATCTCGATACTCACACTTGAAGATTAATACATACTCGTACTTTTTCTCGTGGAATTTTTTTCCCGAAAAGGGTTTCTCCACGTAAGTCCTATGTTTTCATGGTTTTCTAATTTATTTCCCATTGATGATTTATGCAAGCACATAATCAATTTTATGGTAATATCTGTTTAAAGAAACAAATTTCAGATTTGCATACACTTGTAGAAGTTATTCTTGTAGCAATTTCACCTTGTTTCTCACCATTTAGTATCAGAGCTAACAACTCCATAGAGGACATATTTATGTTTAGTGCTGAGGTTTTCTGGCTGCAGTTGGAGCTTTTGCATTGTGTGAATTTGCAAATTTGAGAAAAGGATTGTATACCATGGCTCGTACTCCCCATATGGATACTGAGAAATTCAATGGTGCCAAATACGAGAAGCAGAAGTTGAAGATGGAACATTTCATTGAAAAAAGAGATCAGTGGTTGCTTGTTTCACAAGAAAAGAAGCCATCCAATATGTATGATGAAGATTGGTTAAAACTAGACAAGAAGGCACGGGGAACCATACTATTGTATCTTCCAGATTATGTTCTCTTGAATATTTCCAAGGAGACTACTGCATAAAAGTTGCAAAAGTGGATAGGTGATATCCATCAAACCAAAAGTCTTAATAATAAATTATGTCTCAAAAGACAATTATATTCATTGAAAATGAAAGATGGTGATTCTATTGCAGAACATTTACATGTTTTTAATTTGATTTGAAGTCAGCTTGCTTCTATAGATGTTAAGTTGGAACTGGAAGATAAATGCATCTTATTACTTTGTTATTTATCTAATACTTGGAAAAATCTAATCGATGATATTAATGGTAGTGATGCAAAACAAAAAATGGACACTTTTGTAATAAGCACCCTCAATTTTTTTTGAAAATATGTTAGCTTCAAAGTAAATGAAAGCATAACAACTTTCTTTTCACTTTTTGATTACCCACATCCCGGATTCGGCAAGGTAGGAGCATACAGTGTCAGGATTTCAATTTATTGAATTACAACTTGTTGGAAAGAAGCATCAAGTGCAAGCCAGCCAAACCATATTCAGTGGGATGCATAAACAATACAGGAAAAAAATCATCCACTTATTCAATAGGAATTACAAGGTACTTCCACTTTTCAATGGGAAAGCGTATACAATGTTTGAGGACATTTAAACATGCTTCTTCCACTTTCCAGTAGTGAGCAATTACAATTTACCACTTATTCAATGGTGTAAATATCAGCAAATAACAAGGGAAATTCACTGGCAGTACTACCATCCAGTGTTATAATAATAATGCAATAAATGATAGACTTTGGTGGTAAGACCATCCAAAGTGTTACAACATTAGCATCATGAGTATATTTCAACAATTGAAAAAGATTAGCTTGCTGATGTGAAAACTTTGTAATAACAGTGTCAAATATCAATTCCAATAGTCTTTAACAGTCACCCAAAAGACAAACAAATCAGTGTAACTATACCTCAAAATAATAGTGTTGATAATATCAAGGCAAGTCTGGAAGTCCAAGATATCTACTGGTAGGTGATGTAACAGGTTTGAAATGATTGTTGCAGGCCAGTTCTTCATTATTTCCAGGTCATGGCAACCACAGAAACTCCTCAAAACCCACTTCCAAACAGTGTGGTACACTCCACAGCTATAACAATCAGCAACATACAATCCCAACACTACAAACACCTCAAATGTCGCATTAAAAGTATTGGTGCAGGACTACAGGAGGTCTGAAGCCTACTGTTGCAATCTGGATAGCAATGTAATGACTCAAAAATCATAAAGAATGCATACCCAGTTCATCAAAGGACAGTTTGGACAGCTGTAATTATTTCCCAATGCAATCCCCTTCATCCAACAACACCAAAAACCCAAGTAAAGGACATTGCAAGTCTGAAAATCACTAGATAGATTGTTGCATCTATAGTGTCAAGTCTATTATGACAAGAAATGCTATTGCAGGGTCTGCTATACAACTGTTGTAGATCAAAACAGCCATGATGAATCATCAAACTCCCTCCAAACCACCAAAGTGATATCACCTCCTAACCATGTCCAAAATCTCTGCAAATATTCACCAAAACATAAATCCCAAATCTGCAATCAAAATACTTTGAATTATCTTCTTTTTTGAAACCCTTGAATTGTAACTCTGTTGAAACACAATGTGATTCCTGAATAGAATCACTCCACTAGCTAGGGATTATCTTTCAAATCCAAAACAAGGAATCAAATGAGGGTTTTCGTCCTCAAACAATTTTTGGAAGAACTCGCATGTTCAATCCAACAACAAAACAATATGGGTAATCTTTAGCATATCCAAATGTGCCCCCAACACCTCCTTTTATAGTTTTTTCGTTGCTTTTCCAAAAAAACAATTTTTCCTTTTTCGTTATTGTTTTGAAAAAGTGTTTTTTCTTTTTCACTGTTTTTTTCTGAAAAAACCAGTGTTCCACGGGGATGCGTCCCCCCCCAAAAAAAACCTCGCGTTTCCTAGACGGAAACGTCGCGGAGACTTGGGGACTTGGGGGGGACGTCCCCCCACCAGCCCACCACCAGCGCCACCATCCCACCACCAATGTTGTTGTCTCCAAGACGCTGCTAGGACTTCGAGGATGTTGGGGTGTCCACAAGACGTCTAGGGGACTCCTACTTGTCTCCACGATGTATAATTCTTATACTTATACATCTTTTTATAACTATTTTTTCAAATACTATATGTATTTCAGCACCTTGCCGCCCCCTCGCAGCCGTCCCCCTACCGTCCCCCCGTCGTCCCCAAATTAAGACCCCTTGTCCCCACGTCCCCGAAACACGTCCCCTGCTGTCTCCCCGTCCCCGTCCCCGAAACCCCGTGGAACACTGGAAAAAACACTATTTGCATTAAATTAAATAATTCATTAGCCCTTATGCCTAGGCATTCAACTTTTTAAACATTTAATCACCTTTCCAATGAGCTATAACACTAAGTTGTCCATTAATTATTTCTCAACATTAGACAACATTAGTGAAATATTAATTAAATAACTTAATAACTCACCCAAGTTGTGGAAAGCACTTAAAAGATATAATTTTGCAATTTCAATCATATCAAAGTGATATTGAAGACTAGGGAGGATAATTGGAAGCAAACAAGAGACTATATAAAAATACCCTGCTCCTCCAAGAAGTTTGGAGAGCGCCCAAAAGGTCAAAATCGATTTTGAAAGCATCAAAGGGCTCCAATTAACCAACAAAACTCAAACCCAAGAACAATTGCACTATAAGACTGATCAAATGCTTTTCCAAAAATGTTGTTCTCCCTAACTAACCAATTAGCCTCCAAAAGACTTGGAAACTAGCTAAATGTGCACGAATTGGCTAAGCACCAAAAGGGGACATTACAGCTTTTATTGCTACTCTTCTTCCAAAGGAAATGAGAAGAGAATCCATGAATGAAGGCTCATTTAATGCTTAGCATGTACCAATAAGGTGTCATGCCCCCGAAATTGTAATACTAAAATATAAAGCATTGAAATACAGATAACAAAATAAATATTAAAATATTAAAAGAGACATTTACAATTTATGAAATAACAAATACAGATATCAAAATAAATATTAATATTTATAATTACTTTAAGATAGTATTATAATCATAATATAACAATACAAATAAATTAATAATAAAATAAAATAAATAACAATATAAATATACAAATGAATATTTACAATTTATGAAATAACAAATAATAATATAAAATATATAAACATAAAAATATATATAAAAAAGGTAGTGATCAAATCAATACATTATAAAAAAGCAGCAATCTGAGCACTTAATATAAAGAGTGCAACGATTAATTTAAAATCAAGTGCAGGAAATATTTTAAATAAGAACAACAATTATCAAGAATATTCTCCAAGTTTATAAAGGCAGCGCTCACGTGCATGAGAAAGTGATTATTAACAACAAATACATTAGAGGAGAAGCATCGGAAATCATAAAGGAAACAATTACCTTATGAAAAGTCAACGATCATTTAAGATTTGTCAAAAGCATAAATTAATAAGTTTCAAAGGGCAGTGACTGGTTTTAAAAAGACACCCATTTGAATAGACACGTCCCTGGGTAAATGAAATGCTATAAATAGGGAAGAAAATAAATAAAAAAAAGGTCATCGAAGGAGGGGAATAAAGTGAAGAATGCATGAATATATTCTATGCCAAAAAAGAAACATCGAACCATTCCAAAAGACTTTCCTAATTTCTGCAGCCTATGATATCTTGTTATTTATATTCATAAGATCATGGCTAGGAGAATTAAGAAAGCTTCAGCAGATCAAACCAAAATAAAGATAAGTATTTGTTAAGTTAATATTTAATATTATTTCTTTATTCTGTTAATGGTCAATAATGTACTTAGTTAGTTGACATCTTAAACGTCTTTTGTAATAAGTAGGTAGAAGTAGGTAGACACTTAATGTCCATTGTTGTAGTTAGTTGCAGTAGGTCAGTTCATTAAATATCTACAGTGCTTTGCAATCTCTATATAATGTAATCTTTCTTTTTGTTAATGTAAGCAATTTCCCAGCTAAAATTGTTTCATGGTATCAGAGTCATTTTTCCAAAATTTGTTTTCGGAAAAATTTTCAAATAAAAATTTATAGTGAATTTTTTTGAAGTTTTGAAATTTTTTCGCATTCTCCGAAATCGTTTTATTCTAGTCTGAAAATCATGGCTCCTAGTTTTTGAAGAATTTTGTGCTTCTATTAAGGTGAAAAATCGCAGGTATTTGTGCCCTAGGGCCACGGATTTTTTCGTGGCTTTTTCTATTTGGGGGCGGATTTTTTTGACACATTCTTTTGCATCTTTTATTATCTCCAAATCACGCGACGCCAATACCAAATCGTGCGACCTCGAAACTACAGAGCTCGCCTACGTTTTTGACCTGCATTTGGACACGTTTCTCCGGCATGCATTTTGCCCTAGTTTTTGGTCGCGTCTGTGCGCATTTTTTTCTTTTGAAGGTGTATTTTTCCTACAAATACAGAGCCGCAATTTCCCAAGATCTTTGGACGCGTTTTTCAAAAAAAATTGGGCATTTGTTTGAAAACGCGATTTTTTCAGGAACTCATCTGTTTGGACACAATTTTCCTAAGATCTAGGCCGTGATTTCTTCCTGGTGTTTGAGACGTTTTTCAGAAAATTTTCTGCAAATTTCTAGTTCATCCATGGCCGCCTAGGGTTTTCCAGAATTTGTCTAGGGTTTTGACCCTTTGTTTCAAGGCAAAAAAAAAAATTCGATTGCAGATTTCTTGTGGGTTTTTCGAGATCTCAATTGGGTTGTCATTAGATTTTTCTAGGTGTCTCGAAGTTCATGCCTTGAAATCTGTGCAAATGGGTGCTGACGAAATTTCTGGGTTTTCAGCAACATTTTCTAGGTACTCTTCAAATCTTCTAGGTTTTGTCTTCAAAGTGCCTCGAAATTAGTGCTAAGGTTTCTGCTTTGAATTTGTGTTGTTTTTGTTTTCGTTTTGCCTTCACTAGTTTGACCTCAGTGTACGTGATGGCATCTCTGACAAATATAATGCTCGAAAGCAGCCAAAAGTTCAATGGGAAGAATTACAACATCTGGAAACAGCGCATGATTACGATTTTTGAATATCGTTGCCTCGATCAGGTCGTTTTGGGGAACTCAACTCGTCCCACTATAGCTGGAAAGGACCAAGACAAATGGGATGAACGCAACCAGGAAACAGTCATGCTCATCAAACTCTCAATTGCAGATGAGCAGCTACCTCAGGTACCGTCTAGCAAAACTGCTACGGAAATATGGGATCATTTGAAGGCCCTTCATGAAACCTCCGACAAGAGCAGAGCGTTCTTTCTCAAGAACATGCTTTTTGCCATCATGATGTATGAGAAAATGTCCTTACAAGAACATCTGACGAACATTAAGGACATTCATGATCAGTTGGAGGCGATTGGTCGCACAATGGAGGAAGAGGGCATGGTCGTCATTACCTTGAAGAGTTTGCCAAAATCTTATGAGCATATCATTGAAACGCTCAATATTACTTCAACAAATGTTGATTTGAAGTTTCCAGACTTGCGTAACAAGCTTCTACAACAGGATCATTGGAGACAACAGTTTGGGAGCAATACCAGTTCCACCTCCACAGAACAAGCGTTCTCTACCAAATCTTCTGCTAAGAACAAAGGGAAGGCTCATTCTTCTCAGGACAGCAAGAAGAAGAACGTTTAGTGCAATTATTGCCATAAATATGGTCACATGAAGGCTGACTGTCGCATTCGGTTGGCTTCTGAACAAAAGAAGCAGGGCAGGTCTCAACCTAAAGCCAATATTGCAGAGCACCCTGATCAAAAAGAATCTACATTTTATGCGTTTATGGCCAAGAGAACAGCATATCCAGTACAACCTTTTGCCTGGTACATTGATTCTGGGGCATTACGGCATTTTACTCATTGTCGGGATTGGTTCACAAAATTCGAACCATTCTCTGATTCTGTCATTTTTGGAGGAGGTGAAGAGTACATAGTTCCTGGTAAGGGCACTGTCCAGATTCACTCAGGAGGAAGAAATTTACTCTTTCTTGATGTTTACTATGTTCCAAGCATGGAACATAACCTTCTCTCAGTCAGTCGGATCATGCAGCATTCTCCCCAGTTGGCTGTTGTTTTCAGTTCATCCACCTGCAGCATCGTTAATAGGGAGACTTGTACTACAATCGCTACGGGACTTGAGGATCATGGTCTGTATAGACTTGCTGATTCCAATGATTCTCAAGAGCACGCTTTGGCCGCCAAGAGTACTTCTATCAGCAAACTTTGGCATCAGCATTATGGGCACTTGAATGTGCACTATCTCTCTAAACTGTCTCAGGAGGGTTTGGTTGCTAGCCTACCTGAGATCCAAACTCTAAATCATGGAGTTTGTGGAGCCTGTCAAGCTGGGAAGCAGCATCGGACACCATTCTAGGATGGTGATTCTTGGTGAGCCTCCAAGGTACTTCAATTGGTTCACGCTAATGTATGTGGACCAATGAACATTCCATCTATTACTGGGTCTAGGTACTTTTTATTATTTGTTGATGATTTTAGTTGAAAAATGTGGGTGTATTTTTTGAAACATAAATCAGATGTGTTCAGTACATTTCAGCAGTTTAAGGCCTTAGTTGAGAAGGAATCAGGTTCGCAGGTTGTTACTCTAAGGTCAGATAATGGGGGGGAGTTTTGTTTAGCTGACTTCTCTTCTTTTTGTGCTACACATGGCATTAAGCGCCAACTCACCACACCATACACCCCTCAGCAAAATGGTGTCGTTGAAAATAGGAATCGCACCATTATTGAAATGGCTCGTTCTATGCTAGAGTACAGAAATGTACCTAAGAAAAACTGGGCTGAAGCAGTCTATACTGCAGTCTACCTCCTGAATCGGTCACCTACACAAGCCGTTAAGAAGATGACTCTTGAAGAAGCCTGGGCAGGACGTAAGCCTAAAGTGGGCCATTTGAAAGTCTTTGGTTCTACAGCTCATGTATGGATTCTAGAAGCCAAGTGTACCAAGCTGGATTCCAAGAGCCAGCAACTTATGTTTACTGGCTATAGCGACAATCACAAGTCATACAGCTCATGTATGTATTCTAGAAGCCAAGTGTACCAAGCTGGATTCCAAGAGCCAGCAACTTATGTTTACTGGCTATAGCGACAATCACAAGTCATACAGGTTGATTGATGTGGAGAAAGATCGTCTATTATTCAGTCATGATGTTGTGATTGATGAGACTACTGGTCCATTTCTTCCTACTATCAGTCCTGCAGATCAGCCTATGAAGGTTTCTGATGAGGGTGTTCGTCTTCCTCTTGGTTCCCCAAATGGGAGGGCTTCAGAGCATTCTAACTCTGAAGATGAGGAGTCTACCAGTCATGATTTGGCACCACCTGATTTTCCTCGAGACTCATATCCAGATGACTTTGCTCCAGAAATCCCAGGAGATGTTGTTTCTCCTATTTCAGATGTTGGTACTTCTACTCGTCGGCAAATCAGTTAGCAAAAAGAGCAAGCAGCAAAACACCGTCAATTTTTCTCTTATGGCCAACATCCACAGCATCTATTAGCCTCAGACATATTATGAGGCTAAAGGAATTCTAGAGTGGGAAAAGGCTATGGAGACTGAATATCATAGTCTTCTGAAGAATCACACTTGGGTTCTTTCTGATCTTCCTCCTAGGAAGAAACCTATCAGCTGCAAATGGGTTTATAAAGTCAAGTATCATGCCAATGGTACTTTGGATAAATACAAGGCCAAATTAGTTGCTCGGGGATTCACATAGCAGGAGGGCATTAACTACGAAGAGATTTTTGCTCCTACTGCCAAGATGAGCACAATTCGTCTTCTACTCGCTATTGCAGCCCAATTTGGATGGACAGTTCATCAAATGGATGTCAAGAGTGCCTTCCTCAACGGTGAATTGCAGGAAGAAGTCTACATGACGTAGCCTCCTAGTTTCAAGGTTGTCGGCAAAGAACATCAGGTATGTAGGCTCGTGAAAGCGCTCTATGGACTGAAACAAGCTCCTCATGCATGGTACATCAAGATTGATCAGTACTTAAAAGATCATGGTTTTCAGCACAGCCCTTCTGACAGTAATTTGTATGTCAAACACTTTGGTGATGATATTCTCTTTCTTGTTGTCTTTGTTGATGACTTGATCATTACTAGTAGTTCAACCCATTTGATTGCAGCAATCAAACAGGATTTGTGTCAGGCTTTTGACATGACAGATTTGGGGCTTCTCCATTATTGTTTGGGTATTGAGGTTTGGCAGACAATTGATAGTCTGCTTGACAAATTTCGGATGCAGGATTGCAAACCTGCCTCCACACCTATGGAGAAGGGGTTGAAGTTGTCAGCCAACTCTGATTCACCTTCGGTCAATGAAACGACATTCAGGCAACTAGTGGGCAGTCTCATCTACCTCACTGCCACTAGACCTAACATCAGTTTTGTCATGAGCTACATTTCTCGCTTCATGACAGCTCCCAAAGCTAATCATTGGATTGTAGCGTAGTGAGTGCTGAGATATGTTAAGGGCACTTCAGACTATGGAAATCTATATGGCAGATGCAAGGATCCAAAGTTGATTGGTTATACAGACTCTGATTGGGCAAGTTCAGTGGATAACAAAAAATCCACTTCTGGGTATGTATTCAGTTTGGGTACAGGTGCTATAACATGGACCAACAAGAAGCAACAGGCAGTGGCTCTTTCCTCGACTGAAGCAGAATATCGAGGAACAGTTAAGGCAGCATGTGAGGCAATTTGGCTTCACAGGATGCTTTCTGACATGCAAATGTCACAAGCAGGTCCTTCTCCCTTGTACACTGATAATCAAGGGGTGCTCAAACTAGCCAAAAATCCAACGTTCCATGAATGTACCAAGCATGTTGAGCTTCATTGTCACTACATCCACAAGCTGGTAGAAAACGGATCAATTCAGTTGCAGTATGTTCCGACAGCAGATCAAACTACAGATATTCTCACCAAGTCTCTAAGCCCGGATAAGTTTGTCAAATTCAGGGGGCAACTTGGTGTTGTTGACAAATTGACCATTAAGGGAGGGTGTTAAGATAATATTTAATATTATTTATTTATTTTGTTAATGGTCAATAATGTACTTAGTTAGTTGACATCTTAAATGTCTTCTATAGTAAGTAGGTAGAAGTAGGTAGACACTTAATGTCTACTATTGTAGTTAGTTGCAGTAGGTCAGTTCATTAAATATCTACAGTGCTTTGCAATCTCTATATAATGTAATCTTTCTTTTTGTTAATGTAAGCAATTTCCCAGCTAAAATTGTTTCAGTATTTTCTGTATTCAAATAATTAATTTAGTAAGTGTATTAAGGGTGTGGATAGGGACTATAGTAAGTATTCTTCATAACTTTAAATAAGAAGATGATGAATCTTTATGTACTTAGAAAATGAGATTTAAATGCATTATGAATTCAAGCATGAATGATTGCCAGATATATTAGGAATCAAAATAACAATTAATGATTAATAAATATATTTAAATATATTATGGTTGATAGATACATTATTGATGGTTGATAAATACAATCTATACATAGTGATCTGATGTTATTTATTAATGTCATTTTGGACTAATAAGATTATGCAGGCTATTATTTATTATTATAACATTGCTAATATGTCATCTTGAACTAGATAACTAATAATGTTAATTATGATATTTAATATAGAGTTACTCATGCTTAATACTGGTGTTCAATGTGGAGTACTAATATTCTACTTGTCAGACTATTTTAGTGATGGATCTCTAACTTGTTTGTCGGGACTAAATCAATTCATGGTATCCTCTAGGGCTCATTGCTTGGAAAATTGATAATTCATAGTCGGGACTAAATCAATTCATGGTATCCTCTAGGGCTCATTGCTTGGAAAATTGATAATTCATAATAGATTCGGCAAATCTCCTATTAGGGACATTACATAAGGTCCCAAAAAAAGGACCCAAAGGAGATAAGAAAAAGGATGTTCTAAATCTCCACGGAAGAGCAAAGTGTTAGAACTATGGCAAAAAGGTACATGTGAAGAAGGAATGCAGCAGCAAGAAAAAGGGTTCAGATTCCTCCATGGAAAAATCCTCTGACGATGGTAACAATGATGCTTTATTTATTTCTGCTATAAGTGATGATGCTTAGCTTATTGATTCAAGTTGCTCCTACCATATGACTCCTAAGAAGGATTGTCTTTCTACATATACAGCTTATGATGGAGGAGATGTTTTCCTTAGAAACAACAGTATCTAGTGGATTGTTGGTAAGGGAATAGTACAATTGTGTTTTAGTGATGGAAGGGTTAAAACCTTTGATCATGTTTTGCATATTCCTAGTCTTGTGAGAAAATTACTTTTTGTATCCAAGTTAAATGATTCTAGAGTGCATGTGACATTTGGCAAGTCTAGTTGCAGGTTGGTAAGAGGGAACTTGGTGGTTGTTAAAGGATTTCAGATTGGGACTAAATGCCTCTACATTTTGTAATTCTACCAATGTAACTAAAACTGAAAATGCATGTATGTTGTGCCACCAACATTTGGGCCACAAAAATCAAAAAGGTCTTTAAGACCATTGCTAATAAAAATTTGGTTTTACGGTTTCTCTAATTATTCTATTGATAAAAATGATTTATGTGAATTTTGTGTGTTTGGAAAACAGAATAAATCTTCATTTTCTGTTGCAAGCAATAGAGTTAAGAGATTAGTTGAAATCATCAAGGAAACACAGGGACGCGTCCCCTACCCTTTTGCCCCCCATACCCATACCGAGGACATTTCAGGGATGGGGGGCGCCTTGGGGACGTTTTTCAGGCGTCCCCAAAAAGTTTCCTTTTTTTCGAAACATCCCCGATTGGCGGGGACGTCTCGGGGACGGCAAGGGGACGGCTGGCCATCCCGGGGACAGTCAGCCGTCCCCTTTTTCCAGCAAGTTTTTACAAAAAAAAAAAACTCTAAAATTAAAAATGCTTATTTTTTATTGTTTCTAAGTGGACCCCACACCCTCCCAAGCCTAAAATGAAACATAAAACTTGCTTTCAAAGCCATTTGAGTTAATTTTTAAATTCCAAAAAAAAATGCAGCTAAGTGGAAATTGAGCAAGAGAAAATTTGGCAATGACTCAAACTCTGAGTCTGATTTTGATGCAATGTTGGCAAATGTCCAGTAGAGGCAGCCATCATACTTTCTATTACTATGGTTTGGACTTTTGTGACTTTGTCATTTTGACATTTGTAGTGCAAACTTGTAGCCTTTCGGCATTTTATTTTTAAAATTTTATATCATAAGCACATTGATTGTTTGACATGAATTATGGAAGCAATTAAGTAGTTGTAGTATTAATTTGTTCGACTCTATAATGTATATGTCAATATGATTGGTGATTACATTTGAAACTTTATCAATGTTCATTGTTATGATTAACATTACTCATATGAATATCTGAAATTTCCCTATATTTTTAATATATATATATATAGCCGTCCCCCTGTCCCCAAAAATCCCCTAAAAAAATGTCGTCCCTGAAACACGTCCCGTCGTTCCGCCGTCCCCCGCGTACCGAAAACTTGGTGGAACATAGGAAAACATTCATTCGGATGTATTTAGTCTAATGGTTGTTGATTCTATGGGTAAATCTCGCTATTACGTTACATTATTTGATGATGTCTCTAAATAAAACCAAAATTATTTTATGCATTCTAAATCTAAAGTTTTCACTAAGTTTAAGGAATTTAAAGCCTTGGTTGAAAAAAAACAGATTATAAAATAATGATGTTGAGATTTGACAATGGTGGGAATATTGTTCCAAGGAATTTGACGAATTCTATAAGCATGCTAGTATTGTTTGGCAAAAGACTGTATCTCATACTCTCCAACAAAAAGTGCTAGCAAAAAGGATGAATCGAACCTTAATAGAAAGAGATAGAATTATACTAAATGGTAGCAACTAGATCACTGTTTTTGCGAAAAGGTTGTAAATACTTCTTGTTATTTGCTTAATTAAACTCCTTGTTTAGTTGTTGTTGATAAAACTCCTTATGAGGTGTACACAAGTAAAAAGCCTTCAATTTCATATTTAAGGATATTTGGTTGTGAGGCTTATGTTTATGTGCCTCAAGAAGAGTAATCTAAATTGGATCCAAAAGCTTAGAAATGCATCTTCATTGGTTATGGTGAGAATGTCCAAGGTTATAAGCTTTAGAGTCCACTAACCCAGAAAATGATAGTTTTGAAAGATGTGAATTTCAAGGATTTTAGTGCTTATTCAAGTGAAGAACAATCAAAGAAAAAAAAAAACAAAAACAATGCACTTTGAGACAAAAAAAAATGCAAAAAAATGCACGTGGAAGAACAATTAGATGGATCACAAGATAGAGAAGAAGAAGAGGGTTCAAATGAGAGTTCAAATGATGATGTGCGAAATGAGCACATTAAAGAACAGGCACAGCCCATTACTCCTACCTTGAGAAGGTCCACAAGACAACAAAATCCAATTGACAAGTATAGCCCACCAAATTTTCACTGTGTATTTGATCTACTGAATATTGACAATGAACCTAGATCTTTCAAGGAGGCTCTCTCTTCAGAGCATAGTTAGTCTTGGATGCAAGCCATGTAGGAGGAAATGTGGCCTTGGGCAATTATGATACCAAGGATCTTGTCAATTTGCACAAGGGAAGAAAGCCCATTGGTTGCAGGTAGTGTACAAAAAGAAATTTTGTGCAAATGGTCAATTAAAGCAATACAAGGCTAAACTGATGGCCAAGGGCTACCCCCAAAGAGAAGGAATCGATTCCAATGACATTTTATCTCTTGTTGCTAAGTTATCTTCTATTAGATTCCTTTTATCCATTATTGCAACTTGTGATTTTGAAACTAAGCAAATGGAAGTTAAAACTATTTTCTTGCATGGGGATATTTCAAAGCAAATTTATATGCGATAGCTTCATGATTTTACAATGAAAGAAAGGGAAGAGTTGGTTTGTGAGTTAAATTGGTCATTGTATGGTCTAAAATGATCTCCCAAAATGTGGTACTAGAAGTTTGATGCCTTTGCATTGAAAATGGGTTTTGTTAGGAGCAAGGAAGATCGTTGTGTTTATATTAAGATTATTGATGATCTAATACTAATTATTGTGTGTATGCAGATGATATGTTGTTTATTGGTAGTAGCAAAGTGATGATCAAAGAGCTCAAAACTCAACTTTCTAACACATTTGTCGTAAAGGACTTGGGGGTTGCAAAATATATTTTTGAGATGGAGATCAGTAGAGATGTGGTACACAGAAAGGTTTGGTTGAATTAGAGTAAATATGTGGATACCATTTTGCAACAATTTAGCATGCATAACCATAGCAGCATTTAATCGTTTGGGGAAAAAATAGGCAAACCAAAAGTTCAGGATTTTTTGAAAAAATCGGATTTACAAAAACACGCAAAAAATTGAAGAAAAACAGTCAAAAACTACTTTTTTAAAAAATATAATGGCATTTCCATAGCATACAGACATTGAGAGCAAATAAAATACAGAGTTCAATCCATGAATTATAGAAAATAGATTTTTCGTTGGTTATATTCATATCACTGATTACATTGCACAAAACATACTACAACTGCATAAACATCAAATGGTGACAATTGTCAAAATGTCTATTACAATATAGTTTGTGACTTTGTACAAAGTCAACCTATAAACTAAGTACAAAGTTCCAAAAAAATCAATTGTAGCAAATGACGTGCTAGAGGGCAGAAGCTCTTGATGATGAAGCTCCTTGTCTATGCTACCACATTTTTCATACATGTCTACGCATTTTATCAAACAGTTCACTGCCTTACTGCTATGGCTAAAAGCCTAAAACGGGTGCTTTCGAACAAGCTATGGATGCTTGGAAAAAATATATCAAAGCATAATAGTAAGCAATAGCATAGACAAGAGAGTGAACTATTTGAAAAAATGCCTCAAAGAAATGTGGTGATGGAATGCCATGACAATCCATATTGCTGCCTTGCTACTATATGGATTGTTATGGTATTCCATCACCATGAGACCACATTTTTTTGAGGCATTTTTTCGAACAAGCTATGGATGCTTGGAAAAAATATATCAAAGCATAACAGTAAGCAATAGCATAGACAAGAGAGTGAACTGTTAGAAAAAATGCCTCAAAGAAATGTGGTCTCATGGTGATCGAATGCCATGACAATCCATAGCAATTTATCATGGCATTCCATCACCATGAGACCACATTTCTTTGAGGCGTTTTTTCAAACAGTTCACTGCCTTGCTGCTATGGTTGAAAACCTTAAACAGGTGCTTTGGAACAAGCTATGGATGCTTGGAAAAATTCTATCAAAGAATAATAGTAAGCAACAAGCTATGGTCTCATGACTTTTTTTTGCACAAAAATTAGCGTGATGTTATTCGCGTTTTTTTGCAGGTTTTAAACATGTTTTTTGGCGATTTTGCAGCTTTACATGGGAAGAAATCGTTGACCAAAAGGTCAACGATTTTTTCAAAAAATTGGAAAAAAATCGTACAGATTGCAGATTTTTTTAAAATTGCGATTAATCGGGATTTTTTTAAAATCGCGATTAATCGTCAATTTTTGCAGATTTATGCTTCTATGTGCATAACTATAAGCCAATGAGTTCCATTTCTTATCGGTACCAAGCTAACTTAAGACGTGTCCTAAATATGATGATGATTTTGATGGAATGTTTAATATGCCTTATGCTAGTGCTATTGGTAGTCTAATGTATGCAATAGTTTGCACTAGACCAAATATTGCCCAAGCAGTGAGAATTTTGAGCAAGTTTATGTTTAACCCTAGCAAAGAGTAATGGACTTTCATTAAAAAGGTATTTAGATATTTGCGTGGAACCTCTTATTACTATTTGTGTTATCATGGTAGTGATGATTTAAACAAGTCATTGAACATACAAGGATTTGTTGATGCAGATAGGACAGGTGTCATAGATAGTCAAAAGTTCATTAGTGGCTATGTTTCCTATTTGTTTGGAGGTGCAATGAGTTGAATGAGTAAAAGACATTCCACAATTGATTTGTCCATCACAAAAAAAGAGTATATGACTGTGTAATGTCCCCATTTTCGGTGTCCTCATTCAGGCTAGTTTGGTTTTGTCTCACTTACTATTTTTAGTAAGTACTATATTTAGTAACTGGTCCTAGCAGTAGTGCAATGCAAGGTTTCCTGTTTGGGCAATGTGTGGTAGTTGTCAGGTGAACTCTAATGTTTTGTGCCAATTTGGTGATTTGGAGTATTTACTAGTTTTAGCATTTACTATAAATAGTAAAGTCTATTTTCGATAACTAGTCCTGGCCAAGTATACTTCAGCAATGTCAATTTCCAGTTTTGGGCATTGGCATGGCTAAGGTTCAATTTAATTATTATTTGCATTTCTCATTTAAGTTATTTTAATAAAGTTTATTTAACTTAAGTAAAAGGGTCAGGGGTTCATGTAAGAAGTACCTTGGAGCCTAATGTAATGACTTAACATTGTTTTAGAAGGCAACAAAAGCGAAATGGTTTCCTTATGAGCATTAGACACCCAAGGGAGGTATTTTGAATTAAATAAAATAAAAGGACCCCTTGGCCTAGTTGCACAATGTTGTTTTAAAAGAGGGGCCATGTATTTCAAGTGGATGCCTAGAAAAGAGGTTTATTTATCATTTTTAAGGGCTAATGTTATGCCTCATAAGGTGGGATGCCTAGTTTGGGCTTAATGTCAATTTTAAATTAAAAATCAAAAGTGGAATTTTGGAGGCAAAAAGTTGGACGCCCCTCTTGGGGTAATTTCATGTCATTTCATAAAGTGAAATGAGAGGGAAATATATTCAAATTCAAATGCAAGTTACCCTAATTCTTCCCTCACTTTACAAATATGAGTTTGAGCTCTCATTTGCATATGGGTATTTTGGCAACTTAAAGAGACTCTACTGGAATTTCTCCAAGATTCGAAAACTACTCGTGCCTTATGATGAACTACTGAATATGGTCATCAAGTATTGATGATCCACTTATCCCCATTTGGAGAACAATGCAATATGGGGGGGTGTAAGGAATATTGCATCATAAGGATGCATATAATAATTACTTGTTAGGTTTGTCATAGTTTGTTAAATAGGTTAATATAATAGTGATCGAATGTTTGTTTGTATTGAGTTGTTAAAACAGCTCAATATATTTAGGAAGGTCATTTCAGGAGTTTCCTATAAAATAAGATATGGGAATCATATAAATATGTAATGCATTTGAGTGAAGGAAAATGAAGAACATATTATTTTGTGTAAATCTTTTGCAGGCTTCTATTATTTTTGCCCATTTTTCTCTCGCAAATGACTGTAGAAATCAGAAAATGAATATTACAGTCTATTGTTCTAATCAACGAACTACAGAGATATGCATATCATGTTCTAACCTCAAGAAGATGCAGTTTTAAGTGCACAAGAGTAGTTCCAGCTCGTATCGCCTATGCCAAGGATGGAGGTATAGAATAATGGCAGCTCTGTGCAGTCTGGAAAAGCTACAGCAGTCAAAACCTGAGTAGTAAGTCTGAAAACTACCTTGAAGCCCCATATTTCAACTTGCAGCTCACCCTACACTCCATAATGACAGCGCCTACCTGCTGGTCAGCACCATTGTCTCACATCCCACCAAAGCTGATACAATCCTTCATTAATTTCCCATGCAATGCTTAGGACAGTTTAAGTGCCCAGCAATAATCTATTCAAAGACCACCAACACTAATCATATGTCACACCTAGCTGATATAACAAAGTCAACCAGCATTACAAGATTACCACGCCACCAATATGAAAGTCTTACACCCAACAAAGGAGTATCACGCCCCATAATGAAGTTCACGCCCAGCAATGAAGTAACACTCCCAACAATGAATAGAGTACGCCCAGCCAAAGATATTATTCAAACCAGCGACAACTTTCATTCCATGATGCCTGAAAACAATAATATAATTGTATCTCTTTAAACTTGCAAATATCTAATAATGTGTCTTGCTTGCAAGACTTCAAAAATTATTTAATTTCAATCCAAACGTGAAACCTATGCAATTTCACCAACAAATCTTTCAACTAGTGACATTTAGCTCACAGGCAATCTCTATATGAATTTGCTTCAAGTCTTCAACATTCAACACAAGCATAAATTTTTTGGATAAATCTACCAGCAAACCAATCTACACAATTGTAACTTTGAGTGAGTCACACAGTATTAACCTAGGAGGATTTTTCACCATTGTGGCTAAACTTCTCCAAGAGGGTTTTGTAATGTCCCCTTCTCAGGCCTAATCAATATGAAGGCCATTAGCCTATTTCCTGAGTTCTCGTGGGCTAATTAGTAAGGCAAGGGGACTCCAAAGATCTTGGAGGATGCAATTTTGGAGTTACAAGGTTTCTTTTGTTGGCAATGAGATTTGTGGGAAATAATGATGTGAATAACAGTAACACTATTTGAAGTGTTTCTGACTTTTGGGTCATTCTCCAAACTTCTTGGAGAGCATGTCTATTTGCAGTAAGTCACCTAATTGGCCTCTACTATTCACCTATTCCTCAGTATCATATCAACATGGTCAAATTTGGATACCGATGTGTTTCAAAATTTTCTACAACTAGGGTGAGTTATTAAGTTATTTAATTAATATTTCACTAATGTTGTCTAATGTTGAAAAATAATTAAAATATACTATCATTATTAAGATATACTAATATTATGGGGTTGGGGCCCTAGCTCGGTTGGCTAAATCTTTCCTGTTGCAGGAGGTTGGTCACGAGGTCTAGTCTCCCCCACCCCCGTGGTACCGGAGGGCGTGTCGCGCCAGCACCGCCGGTCACGTTAAAAAGTTTACCAGGCGCACTGCAGTTTATATGGGGTCGTGCTACCCAATTCCTGCAATCTAAAAAAAAAGATATACTATTATTATTGTTTTCTATATTTTATTATTAAGATATATTTAGGCAAATTATATAATATATTTTTTCAATATATCATATAATTTTGTTCTCTCTTTCATTCTTTCTATTGTGTCTTTTTAATATTTATTTCATGTCAACTTAATCTTTCTTGTGCTCGAATTATTTTCTCATCTTAGTTCGTTAATTTATTAACCTTAGTTATTTCCTCCTATTATTTCTTTTTTTTATATAGCCCCTTCTTTATTCCTTGATTGGCATGCTTAATTCCCGCTCTTCCTCTCCCTTTTTAACTTGCTTTGGTCTACAACAAATCATTTCTTCTCCTCTAGCACTCTATTATCCTGATGATGAATCACGGAGTGTGATCCAAAACATTGATGCAAAAACTTCAACACAATCAAAACCAGAAGCAATACTTACAAATAATTAAAGGACAACTTAGTCTAATAGCTCATTGGAAAGGTGATTAAATGTTGCACATAATGAATTATTTAATTTAAAGCAAAAATTGTTTTTTCCAAAAAGAAAAAAAATACAGCAAAAAAGCACTTTTTCAAAAAAAAACAAAAAAATGTGTTTTTTTGAAAAAGCAACGAAAACACAAAAAAACACTTTTTTGAAAAAACAACGAAAACGTTATAAAAGGAGGTGTTGTGGGCTCATTTGGACATGTTGAAGAATGATAATGTTATACTACCAAAATGTGTTTAATTCTCTTCAATCTTCAAGGACGAAATCCCTCATAGATTTCTAGTTTCGAAATCGCAAGATATTCCCTAACTAGACTGTGGTGTGATTCCAACCAGAAATCACCCTTGGAGTTGCTTTGAAGTTTCAATTTTGGTGAATATCTTGATGACGTGATAAATCATTAGAGTTGTTTGGGAACATGGTTCTAGCTTGCATTCACTTGTGTAATGTCCCCTATCCTAATTCGCCCTAGAATTCGCCTATTGATCACAAATTGCAACAAATTAGGGTTAGGGTTTCACCTTATTAAATAAATCTCTTTAATGATGTAATCTTGGATTGGAATCTTGCATTCACCACATGAACAATATATGCAAATATGTATATATGCTTGTTAGGGTTAGACAATTGCATCGCATCCATAGATTATCAACTAAACAAACATATTAGGAATTTGGGAGAAGGGACATAATGGGTCTGCCTGAAGCCATATGCCAAGCCTAAGAGGGTGTATACCACAGCCCTCCCCCTTGGTGACTTGTATCTACTTTCCCCATCAAGGCCTCGACTCCCGGAAGACACTTGCCATCTTGTGGAGTTGGGCGGGGGTCGTAAGTGGGCTCTATTGGCTCTTTGCCTAACTACCACTCCACCCTAGGCCCATCCTACAAGATGGGATTCAGACAATCAAGCACATCACTTATTCTATCACAAGGAATCATTCATTAAATATTCTTATTATCATATAAGCAATATGCATACATATGTAAACAATGATTTGCAGAAAATACATATGAATATAGGATATCTCTGATAATAGCCATTTGTGGTGATGAAATGGACTGATTCTCTTTTGTTTTCTGGTCTGTATGTCTCTCCTCCTTAATTGATCTGCTCTCAATATTCAAAAGATATATATATATATATATATATATATATAATCCTACTAAACTTACTTAAATATATATATATATATATATATATATATCCAGATATATACCTATAAGTATAAATTAACTATGTACATATTTACAGGTTCATCATATTAAATATATTAGATAAAATATACTTCCCTATGCCTGCCAATTACTTCCAATTTCAAAGGGCTATTGTTTGCCGATTGCAGATCATATATATGTAAGACTTGATCTCCTTCTCATTCGATATTTATTCCAATTCATTAGTCTGCATATATCTCCTTTGAGATCTGTATATTTTTCTTTTTAGATATACTGATGTAGATATTTCTTTTCTTTTCCCCTTCCTTATACTCAGAAAATATCCCTGTTTTCTTCTTAATTCCCCTAGACCTCCTATCTTAGATGTTATTTATACCTTCCCCTTTAGATGAGGAGACACGTCTCTTTGCAAGGTTGTACCTTTTTGAAGGGACACAACTCCATTGTAACTAATCGCTACCTAAACTGAGCATTCATTTTAATCTTTTATTATTTATGGGATCACTGCCCTTTCTCCACCTTAATCGTTGCCTCTTAATAATGAAAACATTGCCTAATCATAATCGCTGGGATATATATATTAACTGTTGCCATGATATTCATCGCTGCCTCCTACTTTTATTAGGGATTTTTTCTTATTTATAAGTCAGCCTTCCTTTTGTCTTACTCATAGGAATCTATCGCTGCCTTCTATCCTCAATCTAATCGCTGCTCTTAATCCATACTATATGGTGACTATTATATGTTTCTTTTTTTATTAATATTTACAAATTTAATTCCTTGTTAAAATTTTTATATATTTTATGAATATTTTTAGTATCATATTTATAATGATTATAATTATAATAATATTTAAATTGCTAATATTTATATTTATATTTTTTGATATTTATATTGTTATTCATTTTATTAATTCAATTGTATTTTAACATTAGGGTTTTTAGTGTTGCGATTTCCGGGGCATGACAACTTGGGATGCATATGGGAGTGATTTGGTGAAGTTTTCAAACTTATTGACTCGCTGTTCCAACTGTAACAGCAAGGTTTCAGACCTACACCAGCCATCTAATTGTCAGTCTTTGAGGTACATTTGACATATCCATGATGGGTGGTTAATTCTTTGATGTTGTGATACATGTGGGGGGTGTTCTATCAATTTCTTTCATCATACTTGTAACAGCAAATATGTATTTGGTTTGGAAAGAATTGTAAGAGCTAACATTGTAACACTGGGTGGTAGTACCACCAGTGATCTTGCTCCTGTTACTTGTTGTTATTTACCCCACTGCATAAGTGGCTCTTGTTACTCACTCACCACTTAAAAGTGGAAGAGTTGGCTTTACATTTCTTTTATTGTATAAGTTTTCCCACTGAAAAGTGGAAGTGCCAAGCTAACCCCACTAGATAAGTGGATTACTTTCAACTGCCTCATTTGCAAGTATTATTGTACTCCCATACACCATATGCTCTCACCTTGTCCACACTGGGAACTTGCTGATCAAAAAGTGGAAAGGAAAGTTGTTTGGCAATTTCCATTTTGTTGAGCTAACAAAATTTTCAAAAAAAAATAGGTGATTATTACATGTTTTCGTCCTTGAGAAAGTTGAGATTAACAGAGTTCAATCCCACAAGAAATAAAAAATCTACATATTCAAATGAGCTCCCTAAATCACCTTTTATACTTTTCCCACCGAACTTTCCGAAAGGCATATTTTCAAATTCACGTCTAATTAAATAACCCCTTTTTGGCTCCAAAAGACCTTTTTATGAAATAATAAATATATTTGATGAGCAAAGTCCCCCTTTTATGCATCCAAGATTTAAAACTTTAAATTCTCTTTCCAACGAGCTATTGCACTAAAGTGTTTTTTAAATTATTTTAATAAAATTAAGCAACCTTAATAAAATAATTAAATTAAAGCTAATAATACACCCAAGTTGTGGAAACTATTGGCACACATTAGAATCGAAAGCTGATCATACTAGAATGATACCGATGATGAGTAATGAAAATCGGTGCTGACTGGGTAAATTACTAAAAATAGACACTTTCTTCAAAAATCTTGGAGAACACACTAAAAACCGGAATTCACTTCAGAGAGTGTCATAGGAATCCTCAATACCAACTGAGCTCATTGCAACGTCAAATATTCCTCCTGACAAGGTTGATGGTCACCAAGAAAGGAGGACCTAACTGCAATGCTGAAGTGACCAAAAATGGGGACATTACAAACAAGGTCAGAGGACTCATTTGCTAATCTCGTAAGATTTGACCAGAATTTGAACTTTGAAGCAAGAAAATAAGCATAAAAAGTTGCCTAAGATGCAGATTCTTTTTCAATTTTTCTCCCCCAACACATCATTGCAGAAAAAACAAAGATATTTGGCTGAGGAAAACAAATTTTTCACCACATATAAGCTATGTTACTAATTCATCCTCTGCCATGCCCTGATCAGGGTCCAGTTCGTACCAGGTCTGGATTCAGGAGCAATTCATAGAGGATTCCATCAGAGCACATGTAGGTGACTGTGGGTTTGTTCTGAATGAACCCAGGCGATCCCAGACAGAACCAGCGGTGATCTTGGCATTTTTTAAATTTCTATCGCAATGTGTAATGGCTGCACGGATGTGCAGTCACAGAGGAGCCAGGAGATAGTAGCAGGAAAGAAAAAAAATGAAAAACCATAACAGAGTTGAAAACATTTCGATAAATATTTAGGATTTTTGTCAGAAGTAACCGACCCAAAATAAAAAGGAGCCTCATATGTTAGTTTTTCATTGTTGTAAAGAGAAGATTCTTTCCAATACTTCTGCCCGTACATTTCCATCCAAGTTCCAATGTATTTCAAGAAATGTCTAGGGTTTCTCAAAAATGGGCATTCTTCTACCCATTTTGGGCCCTGTTGTTTAAAAAAACATTAAAGGAACTTAAGCGGAAAACATAGCACTAAGACAGAATAGAATGAAAATTGTTACCTGCTTAGAGGCTGCAGTTGTTCAGTGTCAAAGAAGTCGTTCCAACCACAGTCCACCAGGATATTGAAGCCGTCGATGGAGAGGAGATAAGAAAGCGGAGACTCTGAATGAACGCCGCACAAAGGAGTAACCTGCACGCTCGTTCCCATCTCGACCACTGCAAACACTTCTTGATGGTTTTGCTTGCACAACAGATACTTCTTCAAATTACACCGTTTTCCCTCCGAAAGAGAGTATCGCGAGGACCTTCGATTCTCTGATTTATAATTCTCTGTCTAGACCGAGGAACCCTTCAACCTAAGTGTTAAAATGTATCCGAGAATTCATCCATCTCGGCTTCTAAAAACTGGTGCGAGTAGAGTCGAATGAACTATGAAAATTGCTTCTGTTAGGAGGAGGTCAAGATTGCCAAGCTAATGAAATCTGTCAAATCACATTTTGTCGAAAGAATTCAAAATATAATTATATTTTTTAAATGTTGTGTTGGATTTTTAAAAGTTTTGTCCGGTAAATGTTTATTTGTGAGGAAAACAATACAACTTAGGAACACGGGTTGGGATGGATAATGTTATTGAAATAAATGATTGGAAATTAAATAAATGGAATAATAGTATTATAGGCAGTCATCTATATTATTAATAAAGATAAAGTTACATATTCACAAAAAAAAGGACGAGTGGTAAGAAGGCACACCTCGAGAGTCATATGGGCAAAGCCCAGAAAATCAAAAACTAGAGTCAATTGGGCTTAGCCCAGAAATCCATAAACATTACAAACATATAAAATACAATGGCCATCAAACGGCCAAAGCAATGCCAGCAAAGCCAAGAGGGTATTTGTCATCCATATGTTTCCCTCATACATTAGTGGGGTCTGGAGTGACGTCAGAAGGAGGACCCCATCCATCATCAGCATCTTTCTCTTTATTTTTTTCTTTATCCTCGCGTCGGGGCGAGATTGCAAGCGCAAATGCGGAAAGCATTTACGAAGTCTGGTCAACCAAAGCCAGTAGTAGGAGTATCATCAGAGGGCCACCTAGAACCGCCACCATTGCTCCCCACTGCTCCTCCAAAGGGCCACCCCTGGCCAGCCCACAGAGGAGGAGAACGAGTCCGTAGAGGAGGGCGAATAGTATTTAATTTTTAGTTTAATATTTATTTTATTTTATTAGATATTTTTAATTATTTTGTTTATGTATCAAAATATTAGGATTGTTAGATGATTAGATGTGAATTAGTATATTTTATATTTGATTATTTGGGTCATTTTTTACAAGTGTGGAATTGTTCTAAACATCTAAGGAATTAATTGTATGTTTATAAATTTGATACTTTTGTGTGGATTTGAACTAACATTATGAATGTGAATTTAGATCAATTTCAAATATATAACTTATTGTCTTGATCACTTTAATATGCATTAAAAAGGGTAGGGTGGATAGCAAAATTTGCTAAGCAGGGAATGTTCTCCTTTAGTCAAATCCATGGATATTGATTTAGCAATTTATATGAAGATCAAAGATAGTAGGAAATCATGTAATGTGCTTGTGATGTGATACATATGTCAATACACTTATAATGTAATGTGTAATGGGGCTCTCTCATCAAGTGTTAGATGTGGACTAAAAATGTCCATTAAATGTATCAAATGAATTCAACCCTTAGCATATATTCAAATGTTTTTGCACATTAGTCAACTGATAATAGTTAAAAGAAGGAAAACATCTAGATCCAAATTTTATGATTAAATTTTGAATTATCTAAATTCATTTTTACAAATCATCCTCAATCTAGATGGAATCGAGTTGGAAACAATTTTTTGATCAAATTGCATGTGAAATATATCATTTTGTACACTATTCATTATATTTGGGACAAAAATATCAATGCGAGTCCAAATTAAAAGGGGAAAAGTATGAGGTATGTAATTTTTATCATTAAATTTGATTGAGCTTTGACGTGTATTGAACTACCATGAAGATGCATGTCAAAGCAAAACTAGTAGCCAACATGAAATTAAATATCAAGCACTCATATAAATGATACATATAAAAATATTGATTTTGTATACTTCCTTGGAATGAGCACTTTGCCTAGAAACATGTAAATAGACATCCCTAAACAAAAAGACCCTATGAAGCTTGGGTGCTCTTCTTAGCACGAAAGAGATATATATGATGAGTAGCATCTAAAATCAGTATAAATATATTTTCTAGCTATATAAAAATAACATAAAAGTAAATTTTCTTACAAGAAAGATATAAGATACTACCAAAGGGCAATGGATAAGGTACTAGTATAGGACAACCACAAAAATTTGTCTCGATGGAATACTACCTAAGGCCAACCATAAGGTATTTATTGGATTAGTTGTAATCATTGTGACCATGAGCGAAACAACTAAAATATTCATCAAATAGCATCAATGATAATGTGTGCCCCCTCCAATTAATTGCATGAATAGATGCACTTATTATAGAAGAACGGCTAAAAGATATAAATATGTGTGATACTAGAAAGCCTAATTTATAAGATATAAAGATATAAAAAATCATTTTCCATCCTAAATCAATAATAACCCATGAGCAATGATTTTAGTTCCAATATTTATCATTAATATGGCCTATACATATCCCTTAAAAGACCCTTGAAGAGCAATGCCCTTTTAATTATCATCTAGGTGTATCTAGGTTATTAATTATTAAATCCTCAAACTAATCCAAATTATCCGCAATGCCTCTCACTCAGTCTATTTTGGCTACTCAAAATTTTGCTAAATCCATTTTATTTGCACGCTCAAATGGATGTACACAACCTCTTAAAACTCATAATGGATTTTTCTTCCATATCCTTACACATAGTTGTAGGGAGGCTCTTTCATATTATAGATCTACCCTAAGATATGAAATAATCTAATCTAGATTTAAAGCTACCCTAAAATAATCTAGTTGTTAAAAATATTAAAAGATAATTAGGGTTTAGAGATAATAAATCAAAATAACATGAATCAATAAATTGAATAGAAAATTATCAGCTCTAATCTATATATTAAATTTGAACAGTATGATAAGATCCAAGAGACCAATACTACAATGGCTAGTATTCACATAGCCATCCACAATATTAGTGCAAGCATCTAAGGAAAATTATAAGGTAAATATTTTTTAAGTTCAATGCAATCGAATCACCATATTTTATGTCTGGACTCAATACACAACTCTATGATAAGCATAGTGAATAGATCTTATCAAGATATTCAATTGAAAGAAATAAAATAAAATAAATCATCGCCAAGCTTGAAATAATTGAAACATAATAGGCATGATCTTTCATTAATTAAAATGTGTTATGATTACAATTGTGATCCTAAATGTTTATCCTATCCTAAACATGCAAAACAACTATTATGCAATAAATAAAAACACAAGGGACAACTCAAAGATTAGCCTGAGGAATGATAACAAAAGGAAATAAGATAAGAAAATATAGCAAATGATTATACCTTTGTGTCATTGAAATCCCTTGGTTGGCCCTTGATGTTGTATGTTCGTATGCTCCTTGGATGGCTAGATGCAAGATAAACAATATGATTAGATGCAAGTGATAATGCTAGTGGGCAAGTGGCTTGGCTAAATAGCTAAGACAATGCTTGCAAATTGAGTGGGCAATTTGGTAGCATAAGGGTGCAAATGACTAAGTGTTGTAAAATCCATTAGAAGAGGGAGTATTTATAGAGTAATTTGAATTCTCTGGAGAATTCAATGGTTGAGATTAAACCAACAAGGCCAAGATAAAGGGCTATGGTGAGTTGATGACTCACAAGCCCTCACATCTTGACATGTGGAATGTGAGATGGCCTAGGATGTGATGATGTGTAAGTGAGGTGGAAAAAAGACATGTGATTTGTAAAAAGGACAAGTACCTTGGAAGTACATTGGGAGATGAGAAGAATCTTGGGTGAATAAATGTGAATTCACATGCTTGGAAGAATCCCATGGGCAAGACAAGGTTCCAAAAAGGGAAGCACTTTTCCACATGTGATTTGATGTGACAAGTCAAAGATTCTAGAAGATGCATGGGAAAAAGGGATTCTATGAGGAATAAATGTGAGTTAAAAATTCACATAGGGAAGAGAGAAGTCTTGGATGAATAAAAAGGAATTTAAAATTCCTTGGGGGATAGGGAGAATTGACCAAGGTACTATTAGGCTTAACTAATCAATAATTAGAAGATAATTAGAGGGTAATGAGGATTAGAAGCCAACTTGCAAAAGTTGGAGGATGTGACACATCCTAATCAAGGATTAGGTATGTGCACATCTAATCAAGGATTAGGTATGTGCACATCTAATCAAGGATTAGGTATGTGCATATCCCTAATGAAGACATTAGGAGATTGATTAAGATTAAGAAAAAGATGTGACATGTGAGGAATTAAATAAATATTTATTTAATTTATTTGATGAGAGGAGGATTAAAGAGGGTAAGGTATTTAATTGTCAAATAAATACCTTAGGGATTTAGAGGAATTTAAGGATATTAATTGGATAATAGCAATATTGCCTAATTAAGTCGGATAAGAGGATGTTTAGATGAAAATGGATGAATTTGGATAAATTAAGTGTCCAAATTTAGGTGTCTACAACAATATTCAATAGGAGTTCCATGTTGAAATTATTATAGTTTGTTAGTGTGCAAAATTTCAACAACCTTTTACAATGCCCACATGAAAGAAATTAATAGCTAATCTTGGGTTTTCAAATAAAAACCTCTACATAGGTTGACCTTATTCTCAAAATTGTCACATCAACCTAAAAATATAACTTAAGCTATTGAAAAGAGAAGACTACTAGTTTAAAGAGTTACATGAGGTGTGTCAATCCCCAAAATGGAAACACCTTTATTTTATATGGGAAAAAAAACCAATAAACCCATGGAGAGTACACTTATTGTGCTACAAATTAGACCTTGAATTTGTTGAGGGCATTTTGGATAAGACTATAACTTGGGGTGACTATATACTAGAGTCTAATATTTTTGGAGACTATATTTTTATTTGTTGCTTCTATCACCTCTTTGATCTCTAGAACCTGATCTTGAAAAATATTATAATTACCCTTGACTATCATGATCTCATCAATATTATGAATTTTTGTTATCGATCTTCTTACAAATCCAATGAATTCTTTAATCATAACCTCTATAGACAAAACCTTACTAGAATTAACCAAAAATTGCAAGGTATAGATGGCTACATTAACATCATCCCTTCTAACTGCAAACTTAATCTTACACTCCTTATTGCTTTGATTATGTTCTTAATGGATTGTTACCACTCTAATGGTGATCCCAAACTAGTGGCTATTATTACTTGTTTATCTTGTAGCTCTTCCAATGAGATCCTGGTCATTTACTTTAAGATAAGCAAGTTACTCTCTAATGTTGTGAGCTCCTCATCAATGATTTCTTCATACTCTAATAAGCATTTGATTCATCACTAAATTTTTGATAACATTGAACAACCTCCTTGATTAATTTTTTAACCTATGCCTCTATGGAATTCATTCATGTTGTTGCACTTATTATTCCACCTACATCTTGTACTTGATTTCCTTTGTCAAGAAACCTCAATGAAAAAGGAGCAAGGGAGTTTGCATCGACCAATCCAATCAAATAATTTATACATTTTTTGAGCTCACTAACTTGAGCTCAGAGCTTTACCTTAATTTTCACATCATTGTCCATTCAATTCAATATAGAGGTTACTAAATCATTGAGGGAATGTCTCTTTTCTTCTCCAGTTTGGTGAACCTAGTTAACAATGTATACTTGATAATATTGAGGTTACATGCTCCCTTCTTCCCTATATAACAGTGGAATGATTATTTGTGTAGTTCTTACTCCCTATGAATCCATTTGTGATGGTAGATAAATTCTTTGCTCATTTTTTGATAGGTTGGGTTTGTAGCATACTCAATACATGAGAATTCATGCAATGGTTATTGGTATACCATTTTCCCTTTTTGCATTGTGATGTTGAGCCATACAAACATACTAGAATTTCTCATGAAAGTTCCTCCACTTGTGACTCGAGGACTATGAACCTAAGAGAATTGGGTCGCATTTGAGCTAGTGGGGGATATGGGTGAGACCTTGGCTCTAGTAAAGCATGAAGAGAAGGTACTAGGATCTCAATAGGGGTATGTGGTCCTTCCTAGATGAAGACATATTACCTTGAACTAAGATCATATATATAACTTTCACATTAGCTTGATTCTTATCTTCAAGTTGTCCTTCAAGTGGAGACTACTGAGGAGATGGTATGCTAGATTGGTTAGAAGAGGAGGAATTGTACTTTGAACAAGAGAGGAAATGGGAGAATTGTAAGGGAGAAAGAGGGGTATTTTGTGTATGAGAGAGAATATGGAGAAATATTTGGGTTATGAGTAGGTGGTGTTGGTACAACATCCATAACAGTAGGGTCTCCTTAGGTTCATTAGTGTTATTGTGATGGTTGTGCTTGGTTCCACAACTCTTTTCATTTTTCTTTTATACATGCCCCTTTGCTACAACCTTGAAATATTCTCCTTGTGTTTCGCTTTCTAGAATAGCCTTAGATGGTTTAGGTTATTTTGGATGAGGATATTCCGTGTAATAGATATTTTTTAATCTAATCTCTAGTCACTTTGATAATCTCCTTCATCCTAATTTCAATTGAGAGGTCCTGAACAATTGACCAATAAGCTCTAGGAAGAGGTTGGTTGTATACTTTGTTTTAGTTATCAGATGGATCCAATACTTTATCATCTTTATTCATTTTTTTAAGGACCTTCTCCAAACCACACCCCTTCACCAAAGTGAGAAATCCTACAAAAGCCCTCAATATGTGGCACATGCACAAAGAAAGCCCCAATCAATGGGCCAAATTTGTTAATTGGGTCAAATATGTATTTGGACTTATTTAGGTACATTGTATTATGTGTCATTTCAAGTTTAACCTTCTTTGTTCTTTGAATACTAGAGTAGTAGTAATCCCTAAGCTTGATGGGGAAAGAAATTCCAGCCTTATGTTTGCTACCAATTAGCCTTTGAATTTTCACCACTTACCTATAAATTTTTAAAAGGTTGATTTTTTCAATAGGGTATCTTGAAATCATATAGGGGGCCTTACGAAATCCCTCTGACCTAATGTAAGAGAAGGCTTTGAATTGGATGAACCACCATCCCAATCCATTTATGACTTTAGTAGCTTTAAAATATAGTATTTTTCCATAATCATTCTCTATAAATCAAATAATGGCAAATAAAAAACATCATAATCTTATTGTAATGTTTCCAACTCTCCATAATTTTCAACTAAGTGTAATGATCATATACTTTATTATCCCCTAGCTACATGGTTCCAACTATGGTAAGTTCAAGAATTTTTTCTTGGTGTTCCAACAAATATACTAAGTAGGATGTTATGTAGAACTTACTGGTCTCCCCTAATTATTTCAATTGTTTGTGCAAGGTGCCATTGATTAGGGTACCCTATTCAATCATTTTTTTATCACAAATATTCATGATTAAAAATATATTCCATTGGTATAAATCCTTGGCATAATGTTGCCCAAAGATTCTATCAAGAAGACTAATCATATCTTTAGCATCTTCTTGGAAATCACTCTTGTGGATTACCTTAGCCATTTTTGTTGTAGACTTAATTTTTGTTAGAAATAAAGTGTTACTCACAAAGTTCATCTCTATTAGGGTGTGGCTCTTGTAGTACTTGAGAGCCTCCATGATTAGATTTGTATACTAGGCATATGTGGGGAGCCCAAACACTCAATATTTTTTAAACTAATGTCTAGGATAGTCTGGCCTCCATGGCCAAACACCTTTCTATACCTTTGATTGTAAACTTTGGCAAAAACCAAAATGAGCTTTAGAGATTAGAGGGAGACATGGAATGTAGTAGCATAAAGCAAACCAAACTTGGCCATGCACTAATCCATGAAAAAATTGTCTCCTTTTACACTAACCCTCTATAGAAACTCATAAATGTTGGCAAGTCCAAGGTTAGAGTCCAAATGTCCATCCATGGTGAGAAAATTTGGGATGGAGGAAGGTAGCCCTTGTATTCATGCTTCATTTATTTAGGTTGAGCTTTCCCTCCTTGCATAAGTATTGTCAAAACACAAAATATCCATCAATAGTTACGGTTAAGCACCTTATCATGTAATTTTAATCTTGCATTTTTATTTATTCCATTAGATATATCATATTCGAGCACACTTCCCAAAAATCATTTAAATAATATAGCAAATTGAAATTATGATCATTCTAAAAATTAGACTAATAAGCATCTTAGGGAGTATCGAAGTTCAAGCATCGTGGATACATTTAAATGAGTACTTCGAGGTTGGGAAGTTCAATGTCCCAATAGAGTATACTTAATAACCTTTGAAACATACTAGGATCAAACTTTGTGGTGGTCACTGATTGGACAAGTTACAATAAGGGAACTTTGAAAGTCTGACTCCAAAAAGAGTTTACCTTTAAAAGTGTTGGGGTTGGACCTTAAGAGAATGAAAAATGGGGTACCAAGGTAAGAAAAATCTAAAATTCAGATGAGAAGATGATGTTAGCAAAGGGATTAGAATTAAATTTTGAAAGGAACACTAATAAGGTATTTGCATTAGGAAACTTTGAAAGTATGAAACTTCAAAGGAAGGATGACCACACTAAGAAGATGATTTCACCATAACATCATCAGGAGACAAAAAATGAAAGAGAACCCTGACAATATGAAAAGATACTACATTTCAAATTTTATTGTACTTGATCTTTAGAGTTTCAAATGCTTTTCATTTGTTTATTTTACTTTTAGGCATTTTGATTTATTTGTATTTTTTAAAGTTATGTATTATTTTAATATCAATACCCAATCATCCCAAACCTAGAGAAAAACTAGAAAAAAGGTTTCACATATCTATTTTCCCATGTTATAAAAAAAAAAAATTGTACTTCCTCCTATATTTCCATAAAAAAGTTGAAAACATTTTAGTAAATGTCTAAGATTTTTTTTCAGAATTAACTAACCCAAAATAAAAAAGAGCCTCACATGCTAGTTTTTCACTATTTTAAAGAGAAGATTATTTCTAATACTTCCATTCAAGTTCTAGTTTGTTTCAAGAAATATCTAGTGTTTTTTTTAAAATGGGCATTCTTCTACCCTTTTTTGGGCCCTATTGTTTAAAAAAATCAAAGGAAATTATATGAAAATATAGGAGTAACACATAATAGATGAAAATCGTTACTTGGTTAGAGGCTACAATTGTTCAATTTCAAAGTATTCATTTCAATCACAATCCACCAAGATATTGAAGTCATCAATGGAAAAGAGATAAGAAAATGACGATTATGAATGAACACCGCTCAAAGGAGTGACTTGCATGCTCATTCCCATCTTGACCATTGCAAACACTTCTCAATGTTTTTGCTTGCACAACATACACTCCTTCAAATTACATTATTTCACCTCTAAAAGAGAGCATTGAAAGTATCTTTGTATCTTTGCATTAGTATTCTCTGTCAAAAGAGGGACCACTCACCCTAAGTGTTTTCATGTATTCAAGAATACATCCATCTCAGCTTCTAAAAATTGGTTTGAGAAAAATCAAATGAATAAGAAATTGCTTCCTTTAGGAGGTCATCAAGATTGCCAAAGTTAATGAAAACTATCAAATGTCAAAAGAATTCAAAATATTAATATATTTTTTACATATTTTGTTGGATTTTTAAAAAGTTTGGTCCAATAATTAGTAAATGGTTATTTGTGAAGAAAATAATATCACTTAGAAACAAGAGTTGAGATGGATAATATTATTGAAATAATATTTTGGAAATTAAATAAACAAAATAATAATATTTAATTATTGATTTAATGTCACTTTGATTTTATTAGATATTTTTAATTGATTCCATTTCATGCATTTACACTACAACATCACAAAAGCACATGATATCATCCCCAAGAGAATAAAGTACTAGAGGCGTTTGATTAAATTTAAGGGAATATCTTGCTTGATATAAGGGTAAAAAATTAACTAGGGAAGATTATTCCACTTTATGATAAAAAATAAATTAAAAGCACCTAAAGGTCCACTAATTATGACCTTTTACTATTAGGCATATCATTATGCATATTTTATCCCTAATCTTAATTGTATAAATTTTAATTTTTTTTGCTTTCTCCAAGTTGACATGCATTAGTCAAATTTATTTCCTAAAAGTCATGTAGTTATTCTTAGCCATATGTGAAAATCTTTCTATCATTTAAGTTTAAGTTTGTTCAAGTCAATAATATTTATTTTTTTATTTTAATCATAAGTAATTCAGAGTCAAGTCATCTGGAACGGTGATAAATTTTAAAAAACTTCTTAAATTTTTTATAGAAAATATTGGAAAATCTTGGTTTAGTATATTAATTTGTTTGGTGAATCTATATGTCTATTGAGGGAAAATTTTAATTTTTATGGAAAATTTACACTTTTTCCAACAAAGTTATTTTTAATTGGTAAATTATAGGTTGATATATAAAATAAAATAATTTACTGGGTAATTTATTGATTGATTTGAATAGTAAAAATTTATGGGGAAATTAACAACTAGTTTAAAATATTACATAATTGAAATGGCAAAAATATGCTAATGCAAAAGGATAAATATTAATTTATTTAGTGAATTATAAACTTGAATTAAGAAAAAATATACAAGGTGTTGCCTTAATTTTGGTTTCCCGCTCTAGTTTTCTAAATCTTAAGTGTCATTGGCAAAGTCTTTTCCTTTCAAAACTTGTGTTAGTGTCTAGGAAGGTTCTCCTAACCTTATCAGCTTCAAATAAGGATATGCTAATCATGTTGGAAATAGATGTATTTATTGTAACCTTAGTTGAGGAGATTTTTTTATTTATGTTGCGTTTTCCAAGCTTGTGTTAAGAGTAAAGATGCTTTCACATAAATTATAAATTTTTGTTTTGGATTTGTGAGAGATTCTTAGAACCTTGTCAAAAGTTCAAAAGGTTTTTTAAATCTCATTTGAGTTTGAAGCATAGAAAAGGTAGTTTCTCAAGGTTATAGTGATGAATTATTTCAAAGAAATATTGTGGCTTTTAAAACCTATGACGAAGAGCGATAAAGTTCATGTAAATTGGTTGACTCCCGATGAGGCTTATAGCTATGCAATAGAAGAATTGATTTGTTGAGTAAACTTTCACTAGTTATAATAAAAAAATAACATGATTACAAAAGAGTTAACAATCTTTATTGATAATGCATCAGTAGCCTATCATAGCCTCCTTTTTGCTAAAGAGGTGGAGGTGACTAAATTGTGGTTGGAAGGGAACTCCATTAATATAATTAATTGTCTTTTGAAGGTGAACCCTCCATCGTGGTCTATTTCGCATATCATAGAGGATTCCCTCTCCATACTTGGTTCATTTGATGATTATAAAATATCATGTATGTGTTCCATGAGGCAAATAGCCTTGCCAATGGGTTTGCTAATGTGGGTGTCATGTCTCATAATTGTTGGTATACCTATGAAACCATCCCCGTTAATCTACAAAGTATCATTAATCATGATCAATTGTTATGTCATGGTGGCAACAACATTGGGAGATAAGTGTTTAATTTTTCTCCTCTTTATTTGGCTTAAGAACTTTGAGTTTAGAGCCCTTCTAAGTAATTATTGCATATCTTATGACAACGAGCTCATGAATTTGGTTTTTATAGCTAGATGTACCTACGTTGTCAGGTTAACACGGATTATGGGTGTATTTTGGATATGTTTCTAGATAGTTCTCTTAGGTTCTTCTACTTATCAAAACAAGGTGAAGGTTGTAGTGAGGTTGTCATTGGTTGTAATGGGTGGCGATCATTGCAGGTTGGATCTGCTCTCTTGTGAAGATTTTAGTGGGAATGCGATTATTTGGCAGCATCTATAGAAAGGTGGAGTTTGTCCCTATTTTCTTAAATTGCATGGGCCTGACTCTGAGGTTATTGAGGATTTTGTGAAGGGATGGAACAAATACACACTGCATTACTAGGGGGTTGAGATGAATATCACAAAAGGACTAATTGTTGAAATCATGGGCCTTCCTATGAAGGGAAAGAAGTTTAATAGAGGCCATGGAGCTTCTAAGTGCACTATGGCCAATTTTTTCAAGGGCAGGGAATGGGAGAAGCTTAGGTGTGTGGGAAGCGACGGGTATGACAAGTCTTCCATTAAGTTGTCGTGGAGAGATGTAGCATTGGATATCATTAAATACTTCACGCTTGGTGGTAGGTACTCTATTATTTATGGTTATCATTTTATGTTGTTGAACCATTTCAGACACAATAGTTTGGTGTCGTTTCCCTATTACTTGCTTCTTTCTATAGAGACTAGCATTGAAGATCATAGGAAAAACCCTAGTAAGGCTATCCTTCATGAGGGTCTTAGGAAGCTTATCATTGACCATATCAAAGTTAAGTTTATCCCTGAGATTCCAAAGATTTCCATTAGTCAGAAAGGCAAGTGGCTTGTGCCTGGTTATGATACAGGGGAGTCGGTTGAGGAATGGGATGGTGACTATGAGGAGGATGGCTCAGATGATTTGGAGTCTTTGGAAAAGGATGGTATGTCTGAGATGGATCACGATTCAGAGGTCTCTAATTCCTTGTTGAAAGGGTATGATATTGATACTGATATGAAGGATGTTGTTTCTTCTAGTGCGAAGAAGGGTTCTAAGAGAAATAAATTTGGGCAAAGGGTGGAGAAGCGGGTTTCAAACCCGATTGAGGAAGGGGTGAAAGGTTTAGGTGTGCCCCCTATTTTTACTAATAAGGGGAAATAGGGAAGGGTGAAGGCTAATAAGGAGCAACGTGTGGCTGATAAAGATCTTGAGGGTGAGTGTGTCAATAATTCTGGGGTGGCTTCCCCTTTGCATATTGGGCTGGTGTTTCCTGATGGTGAGGGTTTTGAGTAGGTTGAGGACAAGAAAGGTCTTTTGGAGATGCTTGCAAATTCAATGGTGAAGTCTAGTTAGCAGCGGACAAAGGTTGAATTTGTTGATGTGGAGGATTCTCTTGTTGAGGATGCTTTGAAGGGTGATGAGGATGCTCTGGAGGGTGAAGGTGTGGACCTGAAGGGTCATCTTGAGAATGCTACTAACCCTTCTACCATGCCTTTGAATTGGGATGAAATTGACCTGGATCTTTTTTATCATATGGTGGAAGATGGGACCAAAAATATCCTATCGCTTTTTAAGTGGCTTTTTTCAAAGGTTAAAGATCTCAATGCGAAGCTAAATGAATGGTAGAGTGTTTGTGTGGCACTGCTTAACTGTAATAAGAAGGAATGGATGATGAAAAGAAAGTTCAAAACAATGAATGTAGTGCTTGACATGGTGACGATGGATGCTGAAAATATGGGCAAGGGCCATGAGGAGAGGTTGGCCTCTTTGGAGGATATTGTTTGTAGGTCTCATGAGGAGCGGTTTGTATCTTTGGAGGAGAAAGTGAATAAGATTTGCAATGATTTGTAGTCGGTGATGCAAATAAGTAATCAATCTCTTAATTCTAGTGCACAGGGTTTGAATCTATTGAATGAAAAAGCTCTCAAATTGACAGGTAAAAATAGCTTGATTTTAGTGAGCATGAGGAGGCTATTGTTGATGTTAATCACATGAACCAGGTGGAGAAGAGTCTGGATGAAGGCTCATGTTTGCATACCAGGAGTAATACTAATAAGAGGGCTACTATCTCTTTCTAGGAGCTTGAGGATGTTATGGAGATGCATGATAATGTCATCTCAAGTAATCTATATTTGACTAAGGGTTTAGACAAAATGCTTTAGCTTGTTTTTGGTCGGATTTTGTGTTGATTTTTTTGTTGTTGTTTTAGATGTTAGTTTGTTTAGGTCTATCTTTCTTCATCTATTTTGGTTTTTTGGGGCTACTGGTGCTTGTTTCTTAATCTTGGGAAGCCTTCTCTCTTTGTAAATCATTTCAGGATCCCTTCAAAACCTGCTTTTCCCTATCAAAAACTATCTTTATTGATAATTTTTCAAAAGGTTGTTAGGAACTGATAAGGTTTTTATAACCATTCAAATATCCAATAAAAAAATAAATTTGAGAAAAGTGTCTGTCATAAAGGAAATCTCACACAAGCCAACATTAACAAGCCATTGATTTTTCTCGCAAAACCCAAAAACATTAATGGGTGACCTATAAAGTGGGGCTTAATTCTAAAAAGCCAACATTTTCACAAGCTATCTTTGAAGAATTGGAAAGAGTAGACAACTGAATTACAAGACAAATAAAAGGAAGTTTGAGGGGATTTCTAGAACAAATCAATCAATTTAAATTTTAAAGTTGCATTTTTCTTGTTATCATGTGATCTATATGAATCTTTTTCTATTCCAAATAGGAAATTTCATGAATATTTGTGCAATTTGTGACCATATATTGGAAATTAAAATTCTCCTAGATTTATTCGCTTAGGTGCTTAAATTTTTATCTACAATTTATGTAATTTCATTTCCATCATAATGAAGTATAAATATTTGGGATGCAAATTTTTTTCTGGTTTGGAGAGTGAATTGTAAGAATTTGGTGATACAAAACTTGGGCATGCAGATTTAGATGACTTCTGGAAAAGGTTGAATAATTTAAGTGAGAAGCACAAAAAATAGTGGAAAGAAGATTATTGTAGGCAATTGGTTTCCATATAGATGTATAGTGTCATGAGATGGTAATGGAATGCATAAACCACTATGATCCTTAATCAAGAGAGGTTAGAACCAATGATAATAGAGTCATTGTTATATTAGACAAAGACTCTTTTCACACATTGCTTAGATTTCCCCATAGAGAAGCATTTTCAAAATTAGATGTCTCAACTTTGTATCAACGCTTTGCAAAAAAGAAGAGTCATTTCTAAAATACAATGGAAAAATAATGGTTGGTGGTCCCAAAGAAGGGAAAATATAAATTACCTCAATATTTACATAGGTCACATTTCATAGATGAAATTGGCGACATCATAGTTGTAAGATTTGGTATAGAATAACTCTACACCATGAAAGATTTGGTTGAAGATTAAAGCCACCCAAGATCTAGGAACTTCATGTAAGCACAAGAGAGATCAACATGCAATGCTCAATGTTTAAATGGAATTAAATCCAATAGAATTCAATATACAATGTATGAGAACCCCTTGGTTATATAGCCAAGGTGAGACATGGAATTAAATAGGATTATGACAAGTGTCTTAATCCTATGTCATGTGACAACTTATCATAACTACCTAGGACATATGTGTTAAAAATTCAAAGTTAAGATGACAACTCACACCTTCTAGAAAGATTCTCTCCTAGGACCTAAGTAAACTTAATATGTAAATAGGACCTACTAATGACTAGATAGGTAAAAAACCTATTTACACCAACAAACCCCCTTAGGTCACTACAACAAATCCCTATGATTTGCTCCATTTTTTGCTTCCACCCATTGTTTTTAATGTATTTTTTGCCAATTTTTTGAAAACATTGGCGCTATTTATCGAGATGGCACCATTTTTGGCATTTTTTGTGCTGATCAGAACAAGTAGGCACTAAATTAGGTGCTAATTAGCATCGGGTTTAGCGCTAGGTTTAGTGTCGGGTTTAGTGTCAAGTTTAGCACCAGGTTTAATGCCAGGTTTAGTGTCAGGTTTTGCTCCAGGTTTAACATTGGGTTTAGCGCCAAGTTTAGCTTCGGGTTTAGCATCGGGTTGGGTGTCGGGTTTAGCACCTAATTGTTCTGATCTAGAAGGGATTAGGGGTTTTAGAACAAAAAAACCTTCCCCAATATTCACTAGCCTTCAATTGCTTTCCTACATTTCACTTGCATCAAAAGATCCCTCAACCCTCAACCTTAAACCCTAAACCCTCAACCCCTATACCCTTTACCCTATACATTGGACCCTCAACCCTAATCCCTCAACCCTATATATATCCTCAACCCAATACCCTAAACCATAAACCCTATAGGTCCTCATGAACTCTATATACCCTCAATTCTCAACCCTCTACCTTATACATTGGATCCTCAACCCTCATATATCTCTGTCCCTCCGTCCTTTTCTAATCTCCTCTCTATCTCACTTCTCCCTCCATCTCTTGCTCCATCCATCCCTCCCCCTCTACCCTAATACCTCAACCCCTACACCCTCTACCCTATACATTGGACCAACCTCAACCATAATCCTTCAACCATATACCCTCAAACTTATACCCTAAATGCTCTACCCTCAACCCTTAACCATCAACCCTAAACCCTAAACCCTAAACCCTTAAACCTTCTATTCTCTACCCTCAACCCTAACCCCTAAACCCTATACCCTCAACCCAATACCCTAAACCATATTCAACCCTATAGGTCCTCAACTCTATACCCTAAATTATCAACCCTCGTATATCTTTGTCCCTCCCTCCTCTTCTAGTCTCCTCTCTATCTCACTTCTCCCTCCATCTCTTGCTCCATCCATCCCTCCCTCTCTACCCTAATCCCTCAACCCTAAACCATCAACCCTTAAACCCTTAAACATTCAACCCTAAACCCTAAACCCTCAACCCTCAACCCTCAACCCTTAAACCCTTAAACCCCAGTAAATTCTCTACCTTAATCCCTCAACCCTCAACCCTTAAACCCTCAACCCTCTACCCTCAATTCTCAACCCTTAAACCCTAATCCCTCAACCCCTAGTATACCCTCTACCCTATACATTGGACACTCAACCCTATATGTCCCTTGGTGTGACTACAAGGGCCTAAAAATTCAACTATATCCCTTTTGTACATTTTATGGCATAATACACCTCATTTCTACATTCAATCATCTACAAATTTGCCCATGTTTAAATTTTTTGAGTAAATTATAAAAAAATATTTTAAAAGGATAATATGAAGATAATAGTATGATCTTAATTTTGAGAATTAATAGCATTTGAATTAAATGGCATTTTTATCTTCTTTTCAATTAAAAATTATAATATTTAATTTGTAACATATTATAAAATAAATAAATAATAATAAAATTTATATCTTTCACTTCTCATAAAGTAAAATAAATCCTTCCACATTTGGGGCTCGACCCAGAAACCCTAAACTATGAGGCGTGCCAAAATTGTTAACACAGGGATTTTCACTCAAAGACAAGTTAAAAAAATATTAAATCCTGTGCACATGGGACTACTCTCAGGTTGTGGGTATCCTATGGTGAGAATAGACCTTCAGGTTATGGGTTGGCTCCCTTTGGATATTTCTTGAAAATACTAATTTTTTAGCAAAGGTAAAGGGTAAGAAGGATAATGCATACACTAAAACTGCTAAAATAAGGTGATTCACCAACTGATAAGTGATTTGAAAACTACTAAAATCTCACATAGACTCAATAAATAAAGCCACATAATCTCACAACTCAGTTATTCATACCTGCAAAAATAATTCTAATGAAAGGCTCTGACTTTTTTAATGCTTAAAAAAAGGGAAAACAAAGATGTTTTCACAAATCTTTATGCAAGGGAATGAAAGCACTAATATAGACCTACACTATGACATGATATTCTTCATACTCAACATTGAAGGAATCTGATAAAATAAAGGTTAACACAGTACTCTATCTTCTAACTCACAATCAACACTAAAGAACAAAGAGATATGGAGAAGGAAATAAGCTTTTTATTGAGAAATAGGAGATATCTACATTACAAATCTCAATAACTCACAAGAAAATGAGTTGCAGCCACCAAACTCAGAACTAGCCTTAAGAAATGAGAGAGAAGATAGACTTATAGAAAATCCTCCAAATTATGATGTGTTGTCTTCCTTCTCCTCCAAACAAGGTATGTAACTGCAAGATAACTCCACCAAGAGTTGTGAATCACAAAACAACCTCATGGGTCGTATGCAACTAAAAACCCTCCAAAATAGGGTTGTAATTAATTGAAACAAAGTGTTTTATGCCTCAAATTGCTCCTTGATTGAAGCTCTATCAAATGAAACTCTTAACTGAAGGTGAACTCTCCAATAAGTGCTTCAAAATCCCTAACTTTAGTGCACATGTTGGCATAATTTCCTCAATTATCTCCATGATTTGTGCAAGGCTTGAATGATCCATTTAACTCCCTTTTGACCAACATTTAAAAAATAAATATCAAAAGTACTTTATTTTTGCATTCAAAATATCATTTATTTTAAATGATTTATATTTATCATTTAAATAAAAATTTACATTTGAAACAAATGCAAAAAATAAAGGCTTTATCCTATCTTTTGAAAATATGCATTTGGCATTTATTTTTGCATTTGAATGAATAATTTTTATTAAAATGATTTATTTTATCATTTCAATAAAGTTTTACAAAATTTGTATTAAAATGCAAAAATAGAGGAATTTTACAAAATCAAAACCAAAAGACTTAAAAGATTAAGTCTTTATGAAACATTCAAAATTTCATAAGGCAAAGAAATGTGTCATGCATGAAAATGTGAATGAAGTTTTTAAATAAAAAACTTAAGGCACAAAATGCCTTTTCCATCAAACCTTCTAGGGTCTCAACCCTAAAATGAAATGTGAACACTCATTTTAATTCATTCTTCTTGCTGCCATGGAGGAAACCCTAACTGAGCTTTCTCTAAGCTGGAAATGTTGTATCTGATGCAATTTTAGAAGGTTTTTGGTAGATTTAAAGCTGAAATTCAAAGGTAAATTTGATTCTACTTCAAACTTGAAAGTTTACATGCATTTGAAAGCTTTTTGCAAGCTTATAGGTGCGGCCTCATACATTTTCTGATGGCTTTTCTTTGTTCTTCATTTCTTTGTCGACTCATCTCATATGATTTACTTTTTCTGTTGATTTTATGTGTTTGGACGCTATGAATAAGTCTGGTTCGAGCTCTTCTGAGAAGAGAACCAAAGAAGACGTGGGTTTTTGCCTTAAACTCTCTAGAAAAGAAACTAAAGTAAATTCTTTTCTTAAAATCTATATAAAACCTAGAATGAGCTTGATTCAAACTTTTATAAAAAAAATAATGAGACTTTTCATTCTGTAAAAAAAATGAGGAAAAAACTTTTGTTTCTTGCTTCATCGAGGCCACCATTGATAACCCTCTAACTAAGCTGCAAAAAAAATGCTCCATTTGAGCCTTGTATACACAGAGTAAAAAAAATGTTTATTGCTAAACCCTTTTTTTTAATGGCCACGACTTCTATTTTTTCTTGAATGTATTGGTCTCTATATTTTCAGAAAATGCTGAAGAAAATAAAATAAAATTCAGACCCTCTGTATCATAGTCATGGACAAAAGAAAAATCTGGGACTTTGAAAACTATCCATGCTACAAGATTTGGACTATATCGTGATCTCCTTTGAACCTGTTACTGCTCCAGCTATCTCAACCATGGCTGATACTTTGTCACTGTATGTTTATTCACTATTATGACTGACAAGTAACTGTACTTCTTTATGCATCACTGTTTTAGCATAATTATACCTGTTGTTCTCAAAGTCATGAAATTCAACAAGGTGGTAAATAATGATTGTCCCCTTCCTTTGTTGAAGACCACGCAATATCCTTGTTGTAACTCCTAGAATGAATGCATAATTATTACTATTTTATATCTTTGCCATTATTTATTAGAAGAAAATGCAATAAATGATAGATTTCATTACTTCTTTTGGCACTCTTGCAACTCATAGATAAAGCCATGAAAACAAATGCCATAATATGCATCATGGACTGTCTTTTCATTTTCTCTTTTGGGTACTATACTATGACATTTCTCTTTGAAATTTTATGCAAGCTTCTTCTACTATTCATTAAATGGATGCATAATATGACTGCCCCTTGATTACTATCCACATTATGCATTGTTTCATGCTGACAAACTTTCTTTCGTTGTCTTAAATTTGGCATTATGACAATATCAGACTGGTGAAAAAATATCACAAACTATAAACTCGGTTAGTGAGAAATTTAAAGGGTTTTTTCATCTCATTGGTTTATAATTTATATATAAAAATCTCAAAAACCTAGATGATAGTTTTTGAGATATGATTGAAACACGTGACTATAGCCCTCTGATGATCTTCCTTCACTTTGAGGTCATTTATGATAATGATTTCAACCAACTCACCATTATAGGTGATGAGATATATGTTTGAAGTTGATAAACATAATGTTTTTACACTCATTCCTCTTGAAACAAGAGGGTGGCATGTTGGGATCAACCCTTGTGGGAGCCATATTTTACACCATTTATTGTAATTTGATAAATCAAAACAACAACATTACTTTTCCTGTATCTGCACATGAAGCAAACAAGTTAGAAAAACAATGAATTTGATAGTTTCTGGTGATTTGATCTGGTAATTTTTTTTAATTTATCTTTCAGATAATGATTAAGTTGATTTGATTTGATAATGGTTGTAAATTATATGTCCGTTGATCAAGCGTGTAATTGGATCTCATGACTTGAGCTCTAACAAAAAATTACAATCAATTGCAGGTTTTGGAATTCATGAGCAAAGGAGCTAAATACACTGAAGATCAAGTTGGAGAATCAACCCTACATCAACCCTCAAGGCAATGACAGACATGACCTTCCTCTTATGTGTTTTTTTAATTGATCTTCTGATGTATGATTTACATTCACTATTGAATTAAATCAACTTAGTCATACGCACGACTTGTGTGGGGTTATAGAAACATGATTTTTTAATATATCAGTTATTTCAAAGTATGTAATGGCTTGTGTCTCCATTTAAACTTGTTCTCAATTACATAATCTGAAATAACTAATATGAATTTGTTCTAAGCACATGTTTTGTAATCAAAATGAAGTAATGTTTTTAACATACTTCACTAATTTAAGCGGGAAGCTAAAAAATAGTAACAGTAATATGATTATGGTTTTGTTTCACATGTTGTAATATTAGATATACAAAGGAAAAATAAATAATAAATTTTTATTTTAAATATTTTTTTTGTAGAACACGGGTCTTCCAGAAGTTCAAGATGATCCTCATGATATATAGATCCATAATATGTTGGTTCTAGTACAGATCATATGGCAGAGGATGATGATGACATAGATACAAAAGACACCGAGGCTAATGACAATGATGATGATGATCATCATCATCATCATGATGGTGAGATGATGATGATGATGATGATGAGGCAGTTGTTGGTAGTATCTAGTGACATTCATGATCATATAGACTGCATCATGGATCATTGCTAATATATTGTTATGATGCCTCTTTTCATGGTTACTATCATATGTATCATTTTCACAGCCTACAATACCATATTATTGAGTTGTATCATTTTGAAATATATCATTTGGACATGTATCATTTTGAGTTATATAATTTATCATTTTTACTTATATCATTTGTACATGTGTCATTTTGACTTATGTCGATTGTTGGACATGTATCATTTTGACATGTTATTAATCTAGTGGCATATTTGACTCACTTGTTTTAATTATAAATGATGATCACGTTATTAATAATTATCTTGTTATTTAATCATATGAGTTAAATAATTAAATTACTTACTCTATAATCATATGAGTTATTTAAGAGGCATGATATATTTAATTAATTAAATTGAAATAAAACATATTATTTAATTTACTTACTCTATAATCATATGAGTTATTTAAGAAACATGATATATTTAACTAATTAAATTGAAATAAAACATATTAAATTAATAAATGGAAGCAAAACAAGAAGAATTTTTAGAAGCAAAAAATGAAGCAATAATGGAAGCCAAACTAGAAGCAAACCAGAAGTAATCTTGGTAGCAAAATTGGAAGTAAAATCAGAAGCAAAATTGGAAGCAAAATTGGAAGCAAAATCGGAAGCAAAATTGGAAGCAAAATTGGAAGCAAAATCGGAAGCAAAATCGGAAGCAAAATTTAGAAGCAAAACTCGAAGCAAAATTGGAAGCAAAATTGGAAGCAAACATGGAAGCAACACAAGAAGCAAAACTAGAAGCAAAATCAGAAGTGAAACTGGAAGCAACAAAAATCTGGCGCTAAACCCGATGCTAAATCTAACACTAAGCCCGATGCTAAATTCAACGCTAAATTCAATGCTAAATTCGACGTTAAATCTGACGCTGAAGTGAACATACCATTTTGTGTTGAGTTTTGCGCCAACAAAAGTTCCCAATTCATGAACTCAAATACACTAAAATTCAACGCTATTTTAGGCACTAATTGCCTGTTGTGCTATTGTGAGTGCAACTTAGGGAGTAGTTGATTATTATGCAAATGACACAAGTATGGGTCCTGACTATGAGACCATATTAGGTACCCATGTAAAAATGAAAATGAAATCTCTCAAAAATGAAGAAAATGAGAAAACCTGGTGGGAGAAAACTCCTCAAAAGAGAGATGAAATACAAAAATGCTCTCAATGAAGCATGAGAAGGACAAAAACCCATTCGAGGAAAAAGACCTCCCCATAGGAGAGAAGAAAAGGAGAGACCATATAGACCCCCCTCAAGGTCGAGTCTCCTGCAATGATGGTGGAAGCTCAACATTGAATGTTGAAGATGATCTAAAGGTGTAAAAAAATGTTCCTCCCCTTAGGAAGAAACAAAAACAAGATGGTATGCAGGGTGTCTTCCCATTCTTGAAAGGAAGATGTAGGAAGAAGATAGATGAATGATTTATTTGAATAATTATCAAGTGTCTCCATGTCAATGCCAAAAGGTGTCACACTCCAAATAAGCATTCTAGGCCACACAGTAGAAGATGATAATTGAGAATATCCTAGAAACGATTGTAGAATACAATCCAAAGACAATGATACCTTCTCTGAAGACAAAGAAGCCTCCTCCAAATGCTATCCAAGAGAATCAACACTCATGTCAAATTGCAAAGGATGATCATACAAAGAATGAACAAGAGGGTTAGAGTGTTCCCTTGCAACAACTAAAGAAGGAGAATCTTCGTCAAAGAGAGGATGAATGTAATTAATGGTGTCTCCCAAATTTAAAATGTGGAACTCACATTTAACAAACCAATAATATATGCCAAGTACTCATCCCATGCATCCATCTCTAGAAGATGATGTATGTCCTATTGTACTGAATCACAAGGAAATAAAACCGTGGCAACACAAGCATCCTTAAGTACAATAGTAGATGAAGGAGATGGAACATCAACACATGTCACTAGATTCTCAATAGATGAAACAATACCAAGATTCAAATGACCATATTGAATCTACTCAAAGGTATCCATAGTAGATGCCTCAATGTGAACATCTGCTAAATCAATAGTAGAAGCAAAATGTGAGAAGGTGTAACTCAAGATTGGTGATCAACCTCCCCAACTACAACTATATCTTTGCTATGCAAATCCTGGATTATGACAAAATTTGTTGTGAACTCAACACTCTTGCTTGCTCCACCACGTGTGATCTGATAGATAGAAAGGATATTGGTTGACAATGGAGGCACACAAAGAACATCATTAAATGCTTTGTCATCCATGTAAATGGATCTCTTCCCATAAACACACATATATGTGTTGTTCACCATCAAGATGTGTGGTGATGAATAAGTCTCAAATGAAGAGATCATAGTCTCTAATGAAACCATGTGATGTGAGCCTCCTGAATCAAGTATCCACCTCTTTGACTCAAAATCTACAACTACAACAAGTGATTTTCCATTATGTCTATCAGAATTTGAAGAAGAATAAGAAGATGAACCCTTTGATGAAGAAGAAGAATTGATTTGAGCCTTCTTAAGGAGATGCTTCAAACCATCAATCATTTTTGAATAAGATTGGTGTTCATCACGCCCTAATTTCTTGCAATATGCACATGCAGGCTTCTCCTTCTTAGATGATTCCCCTTTAGAGGGAGAGGATTCAAATTCTTTATGTGGCTTTTTCTTTTTCTCCTTTTGCTTCTTAATTATCAAGATTCTCTTATTCTTTTTATAACTTAGATTCATTAGCCAATAATGCTTGTGACTTGGAAGACTTGAATAGACCCATATTAGTTAACATTGCTTCCTCTTGGATTAGGAGATTTGTAGATTCATCAAACTTAGGATCAACATATGATACTCCCATAGAAATTCGATGGGTATGAAATCTAGAAAAGAAAATTGAATACTCAGGACCAAGCTTAGATAAATCATTTAAAATCAATTGTAAATCCTCCTTATCAATGTTGCAATCTTTCAGTCGTGTTCTTAGTTGCTTAACTTTGGAGATGTAGTCTTGGATGTGGTAAAAAATTTAGGATCAAGATTCATCAAATAATCATCAATCTGATATCCTTCAATCTTATTTATTTTACCATTCAATTTCTCAAGATTGTACCAAGCCTCTTTAGGTGTTTTGTATGATTCAATATGAAATTGTAAATCAAATGAGACTAATGAACATATGCGTCCAAGTGTTTTCTCACAATCAATCTCCCATCTTGCCAATTATTTAGCATCAGTAGGTTTAAGAATAGTTTATTTTAGATAGCCTATTAGACCCTTCCCCATGAGATAATTCCATATTGATTTTCTCCATGTAGCATAATTATATGGAGTTAGGAGTTCAATTTGATATTTCCCCATTACAAGGACACAAATCAAGAAAAATAAAGCAATCAACCACTGTAAGATTACCCCCCAAAATTACTCAATTAGTACACCTCCCAGTAATATATGATTTGGAACATTATATTTAGTGCGATTATAGATGCCACTTGCCAAAAACAATGAAGTGGACTTGATCTTAGTGCATACAGATTGCCAAATTTGGCCATAAGATCAAAGTAAATTTTTTACAAAGAATGGGATCAATATGATCACACCACTAGAAAGTACATAAAAAATTATGCATTTTCAAAAAAAATCACCCAAAAATGTTACCATAGGAGAAAGAATAGAGCCCTAAATTTTTTGAAAATGAGAATGACTCAACAACACATGTGAGAATCTATTTTTTTTAAAAAAATAGGCACCAAAATAAAAAATGATTACACCACTACGTAGAGCATAAAATTCTACCCCAAATCAAAACAAATTGGTCGAAAAAAGGAGTCAAGATGACCAAGTTATGAGTGTTTGAAAATTTCCCTCCAAAACCAAAACTACATTGGAGAGGGGGAAATTTTTTAAGCCCTGTTGATGCAATGTTGACATCAATAGATAACAGGCTCAAATTTGATGGTTTCCCACCTGTCAAAATGGAATATTCTCTTTTGTGGCTAGAATATGCTCAGGCGGCCAATTAAAGGAATATTCCTATAGAATATTCTCCATGCTACAATAGGTAGAATCTTTGATAGAATCTTATTTTTCATTGTCAAAATATTTTTTTTAAATGGCTGAATATGTCATTGATTGTTGGTGGGCTTGGGGGTTTGCATGTGGGGATCGTAGTGCCATGTGGCCCCTCATGGGCCTACTGTGGTAGCCCACACAAGCCTTATGTACTTGCGAGTACCTGCCAAATGTAGGTACTTTGCAGATTTTTCTATGTGATTGAGTGATTTTTTTTCATGACTATTGTATGACTGACCGTACGACGCCAAGGTGGGAGATTTTTTTCTAAGGGATCAAGTTAAGTGCTCAGATTTTCATGATTTGACAGTTGATCTTGGGGTTTTTGGGCCTCCTAGATGCGACGAAAGAGTTGAATTTGACCCAAAATGCTCCAAAATTGTAGCTACCTTCAGGATCTAACAACCACACTTCAGCTTCAAACCCTCATAGATTTGGCCTCATATGTCTGATTTGGATGAAAGAAAAAGAAAAATTGACTTTATTGAACCCTCTGATCTCAATGGTGAGCTCAGATTTGCACCAACAAGCTCTAATTTGAACCTGCGATAGAAAGCCACGAAGAGGGAACCCCCAAATCTAGTATTTATTTCAAGATTTTTTTATCCTCCAAGTCATCATTCGATGCAAGAGAAGAGAATACTCAACTTTTCAAGGTCCACCAAGATTTGCAACCTAGATCTCTCAATAAAGACTAACAAGAAGCAATCCCACAAGCTCTGATGCCATGTAAGAGTTGGTATAGAATATCTCTACACCATGTAAGATTTGGCTGAAGATTATAGCCACCCAAGATCTAGAGACTTCATGAAAGCATAAGAGAGATCAGTATGCAATCCTCAAGATTGCAATGGAATCAAATCCAATAGAATTCAATATACAGTGTATGAGAACCCCTTATTTATATAGCCAAGATAAGACATAGGATTTAACATGATTATGACAAGTGTCTTAATCCTATGTCATGTGACAACTTATCATAACTACCTAAGACACATGTGTTAAAAATCAAAAGATAATATGACAACTAACACCTTCTAGAAAGATTCCCTCCTAGGACCTAAGTAAACTTAACATGTAAATAGTACCTACTAATGACTAGGTAGGTAAAACACCTATTTACACCAACAGTAATGTTACTACATAGATTAAATGGTAGTGAGGATACACATATTTTTGAGTCATGGATGTGATTTTTCATTGTGGTTATTGCCCATGGGCCACAATTCATAGACTAGGCCAATATTATCAATGATAGTCTTCACAACTAGATAACCAAATATTGGCTAAATAAGAAATTTTGTATGTCTTTATACTTGTTTTATGCCAAATATCAATGGCACTTTTAGTTTTTGATACACGAGGCTTGTATGTAGATAAAAATAGTATAATAACTTATTTGATATTGAGATCAACTTTAGTTAGTTGTAGATTAGCTTAAGTACAAAGTATGATCCTAGTTAGACATTTCAAATCAAAATGCTATATGTATTCCCTAAGGAATACATAGAGTATATATGAATACATAAAGATGTAAAATTTATGTATTTTGGGGCAATTATTTTTTATATAAGGTCTTGTGTTAAAAAATATATTCAACCTATCACATATTTATCTTTTTTTTTATCATCCTCAAGCTCAATATGATTATGCTTGCTAGTTATCTATTCTATCTAGATTGAATTAAAAGATTGTAAACTTTACCTTTTACTCGAATCTTACAATAGCTACCCATGACCATGGGTGATCTAAAGTAAATTATGGATCACTTGATTGTTAATGATTTTTTTCGTCTTTCTATGGTTTAAATATGTTTGGGAGATTCAACTATTCATATGTACAAATTTAGGTTTTTACTCCACAACCAGAACTAATCTTCCAAGTATTTTAGAAAACTTTCCTTATTGCAAAACTTTAAATGGAGAAATATTTAGAAGGTATGTATCAACGCAATTGATATTCCCACAAGTTAGAGAATTGATTAGATGAGAAATGTAGCACCCAAACTATTAGAAGATACTAAGCATGTGTCCATGAAGTAAAAGGAAATAACATTAACATCGTACCAGGAAATCTATCCTCAAGACAATTTAATATCCTGTAGCCTCCATGCCAGATTGAGTTTCGTTATTGGTAACTCTTTGTGTGTATTTTTTTTATTTTATCTCTATTAAACATATTTTTTATATGTGGCTATTATGTGGCATTCACCCTACTCACTGAGGATGGATTTATACTGTCAACTAGGGGGAAGTGTCAAATCAATTTTTAAAAAATTATAATCATACATCTCAACTCTTTTTATAGATTAAATGCATTATGATTATCACAAGATATACCAAATCCCCATGTTTATACATTATGATTTTTATCATTTTCCCTTACACCATTTTTTTCATTCTACTACTATTTTTACCTTCTTGTTATAGTCTTGTTACAATTATTTTATTATTTAAAATCATTTTTTCAACATAAATTTTAACCTCTTGTCATATGTAGCCATTGGTGGAACCCACACTCACTAGGAGACCATTGATATAGAAGAGTCAAATGCAAGTAGGGTAGTCTATAATATTTTTTGCGATGTAGGGTAGAGTGTGTTTTTTAATAAATTATTAGTTTTAGTGATCAAATCACCATAAAAATTGTAATGGGTTGTACTACATATCAAGTTACCTTGCAAAAGGCCACCTTTCCAATCAACATTCAAAATGTTTCCTTAGCTTCTAGGTTACCTCAAGTAGGGGAAACATTATTTACCAAGACTTCAAGCTAATTCACTAATCTAAAATGCCTAAGAAAATAGTTCTTTTGATGAGGAGAGTTATTGCAAATGGTACATGGTCAAGGCATGGTTTAAGTTTCATTACCAAAAAACTAGGATATAGTTGTCAAGGTTATTGTTATTATTCAGTATATTACTTCTAAAGGAAGTACTCTTACATTTTTTCCACCATTTTAGAATGTTGTATCATTTACACCATCACCATCTTGTGAATTTATCTAATTTTTTTCCATTCATTGTAAACAATTGTATTGAATTGAAAAGGGGGTCTAACAAATCCCTTACCCATAATTAGATAATTAAATTACTTGTCATAAAGGGCTTAAAATAATTTATTTTTCCAAGAGACTAATCTATCTTTGTCCAAAATTTAGAAGATAGGACAAAGAAATAATTTGATAGCATAGCTTTCAATAGAGAAGCTCATGATGTTGAGGTTCATGATGTTAAATTTTATACAGTGGAAATTCATGGTGCTAGGGGTTTTGAAACAAGAGTACCTAAAATTAGAACTTCCATAGATGAAATGTTGGCAAGCCCCTCCAATAGTACAAGATAAAAAGGAAGAGGAAACCATTAGTTGATAAACCCTCTATAAGATTATGGAATCTATTTGTTTTTTTTTTATAAAAATGATCACAATAGAAGAAGAGGGGTCTGAGCTTGACCTAGAAGTGTTATCCTAATATCTCATCAAGCAAAAAAAAATTAAAAAATCAACAAGAGAACAGTGGAGGAAAAATAAAATAAAGAAGGTTGATAAAACTATATAGGACCAAATTAATAATTTGGTAGCCCTTGAAACTCTTGTTTCTAATGAACAAGATAATACTCGTATGGATGTAGCTCATGAACAAGCAAATGAAGGTCCTTTACTAGAGGATGGAATTCCAAAAATGTATATGGATCTTGAAGCCACCCTTGTTTCAAAGGAGGGACATGAAGAAGCCACCCATGTTTCAAAGGAGTGACATGAAGAAGAAACCCTTGTTTCAAAGCACCAACATGAAGAAGAAACCCATTTTTGAAAGGAGTAACATGAAGAAGAAACCTTGTTATATAGTTACTACAACTATGTGGATATTTAACATCTTTAGATTAGGACAACCTTAAGTAAATTATTCATAAATAGGAATAACTCTAGAGTTTAAGGGATAGAATGAATTAATTGGAGAAGGATATTCAAACTCTATACGGGCGACTACAGGAAGTTGATGCAATCAATCAATGTCAAAAAAATATCAAAGAACTAAGAGATCAATTAAATAAATTGATTAAGGAGAGATAAAATTGAATCAAAAGGGCCTTATGTATCTATAAAAGATCATAAGAATCAAATACAAGACTTGAAGGCTTCTTGGTACATTAAAATTATATCAACTATACAAGGATTAGCTGTTGTATCACCTAAAAAGTAACCTTAGTCTATAAATGGTCAATTCTAATTGCATGTGAACATGAAATATCTATAGCTGAGAGAAAATGATCTGGCTTGAAAACTTGTTAAGATCTTAATAACTTTTAAGTCCATTCCTACCTAAATTTTCCTACCTAATTTTCAACTCAATCCAAGCTTTATCATTATTTTTTTCACTATTAATTTATATGAAATAAATTTATTTAATATGTTTAAAATAATAAAATATACTTTAGAAACCATTTTCGGTGTACTAATTCATTCAGCTATGTATGACTAAAATAGAGTGGACCTCCTATAAACGAAGATACAATAAAGATTGCACTATGGGAGATGCTAATTTGTTTTATGTAAATGATATGCCATTTTGTAATAATAAAGTCTATATTTTTAGAGTGTAATGGCTTCAAGTCAAATGCATTTTTTATCTAGTTTTGTTATTTAAAACTAATAATTTTTTTATTTGATAAAGCTCTCGTTATATTTCATTTTTCATGGCTAGTGGTACATATATATTTAGATGATTGTTATAGGATAAAAGACATACAAGCTATAATTTAGGTGATCAAAATAATAAGCATGTATGTATTACTTTAAAAGAAATAGATAGCTCATAATAAATTGTTCCATCACCTTGCAAATTGAGAGGGGCCCCACTCTCAAGAAGCTTGGTCAATTTATTTTATTGTCCTTTGTTTTAGTTATTTTGATATATATATATATATATATTCATCATTACATGATTTATGTAAAAATATAATTTGTGAAAAGTGTGATTATAAACTACAAATTATTAATTTTAATTTATAAAACATGATAAATAGTTTGTATGGAGAATTTTGCAAGTAATTTAATTTTATTCTATCATAAATAGTGGGAAATGTTTACTTGTATATCAATTTCTAGTTTGGTATTTAATTTGTTTAATTTTAAATTTATTAAAAATAAAAGTTTATGTAGTTAATATACAATTATTGTAGCCTACACACACTCCTTGTAGCTAGTAGAAAGATGCTATAACAAATGCAGAATAAATCTTAACAAATTATTTTTTATTTATTATAGTAGATTATATCTCATTCCACTCAATTTATTATCTTCATCACTTGAGAAAACAACCACTACATCTTTGACAATTTTACACCCCAAATTGACATAGGATTAAACTAAACTTTAGAGTTGAGTATCAACCATCATTAAAACATAAAATTGAATTTATTATCTTCAATTTTATCCTAATAAAGGGATTTCTATCTAACCATGCACGTGAAGAAAACACACGCACAATTATACTGAGAGGGGGGTGAATCAATATAAGAACAACTTTTTCAATTTATAACTTTGGAAATCATAAGAAATAATCAAAACATCCACACAAGTGAGATCTAGCAAATTAGAATACAAGATGCACACACGATTTTACATGGAAACCCTTGTAGGAGAAAACCATGGAAAAATATTGCTTTTATAGAAATCATCTTACAACTTCATAGGAACAAACCCACAAGAGACACCAATCCCCTTCACTGAGTACCAACTCAACAAGAGACACCAATATCTTAGGATGAGAGACACCAACCTCCCAATCTTGCAAAGTAGAAAGCACCAACCTTCAAAATAACAATAAGATGTTGGATTTTCCCTAGATCCGTTCAAGGCCTTGAATAAAATCTACCCACTCCTTCACAAATCTACCTTAAATTTATGCTCTCTTAACCTTCACTCAGATCTGCAATATGATCTTCAATGGTGGCTCTCAAAAGGTCCGCTCAAAATATATCAACAAATCTGCAATATACTTGCTCTTAGATCTACACAAATTCACCTTCAAAGTTTGCTCATAGGTTTGCAATAATTTATCTTCACATTTTCCCCTTAGGTCTACAATAATTTATCTTCAAGGTCTACCCTTAGGTCTGCAATAATTTATCTTCAAGGTTTTCCCTTAGGTATATAAAAATTATGCTACAAATCGCCTTTGGATTTACTATCTTTTCTTCACAAAATCTCCTTAAAAACTGCACTTAAATCCTCTTTAGGTTTGCACTTATCTCTCCTTTAGATTTGCTACTATGTATGCATTAATTCTCCTTCAATTTTCTCAAACATCCACTTTAGATCTGCATCTAAGGTTTGCTTCTAAAACCATGCTTCAACTTTGCTCCAAATCTTGCCTTTAATATAAGTCTTCAAGGCTCTTCATTTTTGCTCTAGGTCTACTCTTAATTGGGTTGATTTATCATTGTGTTTCTTGTTAATCCTTCACATATATTTTTTTCTCTAAATTTGTTGTTCATCTACTGTATATCTACTCTAGAAGTGATTGATATTCAATGAATGGATGTCAAAATGATCCACAACAACCTTCTATTTATATATTTACAGAAGATACCTTCAATCAATAGTCATATCCCTTCAACAAGGTCAGCTAAGGGAGCAAATGATAAATATTTAATTTGAATTTATTTCTTCCAAAATGGGCGTCATCTTCCATGAGGTTGGCCCTTGCATAATCCATAATTTTATTTATTAATTTTCTTTACCAAGGTTGGTTGCTTCATTCTTCTAGGTCGACCAAATAGGGGGAGGCACTAAGTAAAATTAAATGACTTTGTCTTGGGTGCTAAAGCATGGAGGTCGAACCAAATAAGATATAGATTACAGTTATTTTCCATAAGACTTCACTGCAATATCTTAAATGAAGTTGGCCAACATTCTTAATCTTTGAAATTTGGTCCTTAACAAGGGAGATTATATTTATATTTATATGTCTTTGAACATCACATAATCATTTCCATCAATAATGCATTAATCTCTACCTTGAGCAATGATAATTGTTGCCTCAAAAATCATATTCAATTAAACTCAATTGTTGTTGTCTTCTTATTATCATTTTATGCCACTCATTAAATCATCATGATATTAATCTCCTTTTGACATCAATGATAATTTCCAACGATCTTGTTTATTCACTTTGACATTAATGACAACTTCTAACAATCCCCCCTTTTTCATTGATGGCAACATAATTCTCTCTTTTTCTAAGTCTCTTCTTTTCTATATCTCTCCCCCTTTGACATCGATGGCAAAGGGATATTCATTAAAATTCTATCCACAAATAGATCATGGGAAACATCCATTCATATAATCACATCTAATGCAGTAAGAATATACTTCTCCCCCTGTTAAAGATTTTCTAATGCTCCCCTTTGCTCTAATACTCCTCTTTCTCTATTTATCAATCCTTTGTTTTCTAAATTGCTTGGGTGACTTTCTTCCTCTATAGCTTAAAATCTTCCTTCTCTATGCATGGATACAAAGTGAAGATCACCATTTTTGATCTCTTTGTAAGAGTCTTCTCACCTTCTTTCTCTTCCTCAATATTTTTGATTACCATAATTAAATGTTTCTTTTTGCTCTTTGCTATCCTCTTACATGTGAACTTCTTCATCTTGACATCAATAACATCATTTTCCTTTTTCCAATAACTCTCCCTCTTTTTGAATCAATAGTAACGGGATGGATATAACCTTCGTAACATCTAATTTAACTTTGAATTTTCTTCTCCATGGAGCTATAAGATATTGCAATGATTAGCTCCCCCTAAATTTGTGATTCTTCTCATGGACTTGGTGATACCTCTTGTCCATGAAATGCAGTTTGCAAAAGCATGGATTCTTCTTTTTTCTCATTATTTTTCTCTTGTTTCCTTCTCCATACTTTAGTAGGCTTTCCCTTCTATTTTTTCATGGTATCCTTCATCCCGTGTTGTCTAGGTGGTTTGACAAAACCACTTCTACAATGTCATGCTATATGACCATAGTTATTACATTTGTAGCATATAATGTTATAATCCACAAAAAGAACAAATGAGTTGTAGTTCCTTAATGGAGCATATGTATCATAGTTCATACTTGAGAATCCATAAGGTCTTCTATTCCCTTGATCTATGACCAAAAAGATTACATGAATAGCAATAACCATAGAAAGAATGTTGAAACCTGGATGTATGTGTTTGCCTTTGTGGAAAGAATTTTTTTAATGTACACTTCTTATACTTTTAAGATGTGCTTGGCATTGATGGAACATGACTCTCTTTTTCTTTGCTACTTTCTCCTTTGATGAGATTTTTAATAGCATAACTCTTTTCCTTTCCTTCATTTGTCTTATTTGATGACTCATTGGACTCTTCTATATTTGCATTTTGATCTTTGTTATAACCAAGTCCTGCTTTATTGAATGGCGACCTCTGTTCATTTAATATATCATCCAAAATCTCGATACTCTTGTCAAAATCAAGGTTCTTGTTCAACTTGGAGGATGTATTTTCTAGTTCCTTTCTCAAGGAAACAATCTCATATTCTAACCTTTCACAATCTTCTTCCTGTACTTTTAGCTGATTCCTTAAAACTTCTTCAATTTTCTCAACTTCTTCAACTTGAGTCTTTAGATCCACAATCATATTTTTTGATTCTCCATGTACCTTCATGTTTGATTCGTCATTTTATTGAATTTAAATTCTTAGTTTTGAATTTTTCTTGTTGAGTCTTTTGATTTCATCTAGGGCAACAAAAAGTTGTTCCAAATCTACTATTGTATCCTCAAGATTCACTTCTCCTTCATCTTTATCATTTTTTTCTTCTATGTTCATATCAACATTCTGATTATACTCTTTTGACTCTATTGGCATGTGTGTTCCATTTGTCACCTCATCACTATTACTTTCCTTTTTGCTGTCACTTGCATTTGGTGCTTTGTCATCAACATTCTACTTATTATTTTATTTTCCCTTATTCCCTTTCTTTTTTCCTTGTGTGCTTCCAAAATCTACCTTCTAATGGTTAGGCTATCTCTAAAGGAACCCGATTTTATGCCAATTGAACAAAACACACACACACACACACATATTTTGAGAGGGGGGTAAATAAGTATAAGAATATTTTTTTCAATTTATAACTTTGGCAATCATAATCAATGATCAAAACATCCACACAAGTAATATCTAGCAAATTAGAACACAAGATGCACACACAATTTTACGTGGAAACCCTCGCGGGAGAAAACCATGGAAAAATATTGCTTTTATAGAAATCTTCTTAAAACTTTGTAGGAAGCAACCCACAAGAAACACCAATCCCCTTCATTGAGCACCAACTCAACAAGAGACACAAATATCTTAGGATGAGAGGTGCCAACCTCCCAATCTTTCAAAGTAGAAGGCACCAACCTTCAAAATAATAATAAGATGTTGGATCTGCCCTAGATCCCTTCAAGGCATTTGATAAAATCTACTTACTGCTTCACAAACCTGCCTTGAATTTATGTTCTCTTAACCTTCACTTAGATCTACAATATGATCTCCAATGATGACTCTCAAAAGGTCTGCTTCAAATATATCAACAAATTTGCAATATACCGACTCTTAGATCTACACAAGTTCGCCTTCAAAGTTTGCTCATAGGTCTACAATAATTTATCTTTAAATTTTTTCCTTAGGTTTTCAATAATTTATCTTCAATGTCCGTCCTTAAGTCTACAATAATTTATCTTCAAGATCTATCCTTAGGTTTGTAATAATTCTGTGACAAATTGCCTTTGGATCTACTATCTTTGCTTCAAAAAATCTCCTTAAAAACTGCACTTAAATCCTCTTTGGGTCTACACTTATCTCTCCTTTAGATCTTCTCCTATGTATGCATTAATTCTCCTTGAATTTTCTCAAACATTCACTTTAGATTTGCATCTAAGGTTTGGTTCTAAAACTATGCTTCAGTGCTGCTCCAAATCTTGCCTTCAATATAAGTCTTCAAGGCTCTTCATTTTTGCTCTAGGTTTGCTCTTAATTGGACTAATTTTATCATTGTGTTTCTTGCTAATCCTTCACATATATTTTTTCTTTTCATCTGCTATAGATCTGCTCTAGAAGTCTCATTGATATTCAATGAATGGATGTCAAAATGATCCACAACAACTTTCTATGTATACATATTCAAGAGGCACCTTCAATCAATAGTCATATCCCTTCAACAAGGTTGGCAAAGGGAGAAAATGATAAATATTTAATTTCAATTTATTTCTTCCAAAATGGGCACCATCTTCCATGAGGTCGACCCTTCCATAATACATAATTTTATTTATTAATTTTCTTTCCCAAGGATGGGTGCTTCATTCTTCTAGTTCTGTCAAATAGGAGGAGGCACTACATAAATTAAATGACTTTATCTTGGGCGGTAAAGCATGGGGGTCAGCCCAAATAAGATATAGATTAAATTTATTTTCCATAAGACTTCATTGCAAAATCTTGAATGAACAACCAACATTCTTAATCTTTGAAATTTGCTCCTTAACATGGGTGATTATATTTATTTTTGTCTTTGAATATTATATAATCACTACCATCAATAATAAATTAGTATCTACCTTGAGCAACGATAATTTTTTCCTTGGAAATCATATTCATTTAAACTCAATTGTTGTTGTCTTCTTATTATCATTTTATGCCACTCATTAAATCATCATGACATTAATCTCCTTTTGACATCAATGACAATTTACAACGATCTTGTTTATTCACTTCGACATCAATGAAAACTTCCAACAACACCTCCATAGGTGTCTTATCAAAAAGAGTTATAGGAGGCTTATAAACCAAGCAACAAGTTGTGGCAACTACTTTTATCAAAAAAAAATACAGGTTGGCCCCAATAAGCATACTCCTAGGCTTTTCAATCAACATTGAAAGGAAAAATAAATGAGCAATGGAAAGTACTAATTAATGAGCATTATTTAAAGGAAAAAGATTACCAAGAAACAGAGAAGCCAAACCAAGAACCACCAAATGCAAAGGAGACACAAGAATTTGATAAGGGGAAAAAACAAGAAAAAAACCCAATATTATGAATAGAGGCAAAATACTTAAGAATGATATAAAGGAAGAGAGAGCACTTAAGCCTTCAACTTGCTTGCTTGAATAATGAAGAATACGAGAAGGACCTCAATAAATAGAGGTGAGAAGATGAGTTAGAATGTAACTCCCAACTCAATGAATACCACCATTCATCTATGTGTGTGCAATGTGTCAAGAACCTCTTAAGGAGGTGGCTATAAATATTCCTTAATAAAGGAATCAAAAATAAAATGAGTCATCCTCACACATGCGTGAGGAGACAAAAAAGACAAAAGACTTGTAGGGATTCCTTTGGAATATTCCTACAAGTTAATAAATAATTATAAAAAGAATAACCTTTACCAAGTAAATATTAATCTTCTAACATCCCCCCTTAAGCTTTACTTGGGGATTTTACATCAAACCCTTCAATGGGTTGTAATATTATATTTTTACAATGAAAGAGAAATTTAGCTTTACAAAGAGCTTTGGTGATAATATTTGCAACTTGTCTTCACCTTTACAATACAAAAGAGAAATTTGCTTGTCTTCAATTTGCTCTCTAATGAAGTGATGTTGAAGAGCAATGTGCTTGGTCCTTGCATGAAAAATTGGATTCTTTTCCAAAGCAAGTAGGATCCTTTTGAGGTAGACCCAAGTCTTCAACTAATCTTCTTAACCATAGTACTTTTTTGGATGCATTTGTACAACCTTTATATTCAGCTTCTGTAGAAAAAAGAGAAGTGGATTGTTATTTCTTACTATTCCATGAGATTGTACCTAATCCAACAACGAAACAATAACCACAAGTGGATCTCCCATCATTGGGATCACCTCCTAAATTTGAATCAGTATAACCCTTTAAAGAAAAATCACAATTTGCATCATGAAAGAGACCAAGATTAAGACTATCTTTAACATATCTTAAAATTATTTTTACAACTTTAAAATGAGTTTTTTGTGGTTTAGACATAAATCTAGAAACCAAACCAACACTATAATAAATATCAGGTCTAGTAAGAGTTAAATAATTCAAACTACCAACTAATTGTCTATACAAAGTAGGATCAACAAAAGAAGTTTCTATATCAACCATTAATTTAGTTCCTAATTCACAAGGAATAGAAACCCGCTTTGCATCATTCATTTTAAATCTATCTAAGAGATCTTGAGCATATTTTTGTTGAGAAAGAAAAATACCTTTTGGTGTTTGCCAAATTTGCATAAGCCTAAATCAGTCATTTGGAATTGTTGATTGAGTTGACACTTAACATCACTAATCAAATTATTAGAACTAGAAGTGATAATTAAATCATCAACATATAAAATAATAATCACAGTATCATTTTCACCATGATTAATATATAAATCTGGATCATTTTTGCTTTTAATGAAACCTTGAGATAGAAAGAAAGCATTAATTTTAGAATAAGATTCTCTAGGATATTGTTTTAAACCATAAATTGATTTGTTCAATTTGAAAACAAGATTTTCATTACCTTTTTTAATGAAACCCAAAGGTTGAGACATAAATTTCTTCATGTAAATCACCATTTAAAAATGCATTTTTTGTTGGGTGAAAATTATGTAATCAACTTTTCGATAGATTAACAACTAGGACTTCAACCACAACTATGTGAGATATAAAATCTCTCCTCTCAGAAAGGGGAGACGCCCTTCTTACTGCTGACATAAACTATAGTAAAAAAAAAAGTAATTACAGAATGTACACAATACTTACGAAGTGGGGGGGGTGTGTCACATTCATCCTTCTCTCTTTTTTTAGAGAAGATGTTTACAATGCTTCATTGTTGGAAGTTCTCAATTCACAATAACCTTAAACGTTGAACAAGTAGTAATACCAATACCTCTATCTTGTCAAAGAAAAGCGTAGAGATACCAAAAGTGATTAATGATAAACAAGTAAAATAAAAGGGAAAGCTCATGAGGGAACAAAGTCGTTCCGTAGCTTTTTCAATGGTGGGTCTATGAAAGATGTGTTGTTTGTTGCATTAGAAGCTAAAAGTCTTCTTAGATGTAGCAATTCCTCGAACAACATGAACAATTACAAGCACAAAGTCTTGTAGATCGTTCAACAAAAGTATCCAAATAGCATGAACAATTACGAGCACAAAGTCTTGTAGATCATTCAACAATAGTTAAACAAACACAAATATAAATCAAAATCAAGGATGTAACACAAAGTTTACATGAATTACTTGGAGTCCTTCAGATATCACTTACTAATCACCACCAAATGAGATCAATTCACAAGACTATCGAATCCAACACAAAGTCTAGTTTGAAATCTTCTTCTTTATTGATCAGATTTCATTCACAAAGCATGAACACAAAGTTTCACAATTCTGCTTCAAAAAGGGCAACACTTTGTTGCAAAATACTAAAGGATAACAATACAATAGAAATCCCTCATATATATAGAAAGAGGGAAGAGAAAAATTAGGAAACTAATTGAGAAAATCAAGGAAAGTTAGGTGAGTGATTTTAGGAGATCTCACCTAACTTTGACCAAAGTCAAAGTGTAATTTTTCTTAATGAAATTACATCTCAAACTTGGTGCAATTACACTTACAAAAAGACATAAAATGTCAGAAAATATTTACAAGATGCATAATGGGAAGCATAAAAAATGTCTAACACTGGAGATCAGGAACCTTCATGTTTCCTTGCTTTGGGCGCGGAGGTCTTCGTATTTCTTCTTGGTCTCCTGCACGAACTTCTCATCTAGACCAATGGTGTAATCCACAATGGTGTGAATTCTCGTGATTGATCTCATGGTAGATGAGTGAACCTTCTTGCACCTATCAAGATGCATTTTTAGGTTATCCAATGTGAGCCTTGTATCACAAATGACGTTCAGAGAGGCTTCTAAAAATTCTGCATTGTCAATCAACTTCATGATGGCTTCTTTGAAGATCTCAGATATTTCTGTGGCTGGCAAGAAGATATGATTTTCCTCAAGAAGTTGTCCTGGTAACTCCTTGATTCCTTTTTCAAGAATCACACAATGTCCTTCGAAATCTTCCTACGCTTGGTGGAGATCCTCTACAAGAGATTCAATCACTTGAATTCGATACTTCAAGGATTCTCTTACCTCAATGAATTTTTCTTTGTCAGGAATTACCCCGACTTCCACCAGTTTACTAAGCTTTACCTATTTCATCTATGACCACGACAGTAGGCATTTTTCCATATCTTTGCGCTCTTGGAAAAGTACACTTTTCTCCTTATCAAGCTCTGTGGTGAGCTTGGCCAGCAGAGTAGTTTTCTTGTCCGCAACAATTATAATATGAGATCCGTGTTCTATGATCTTTTCGACGAAATCATACAACACCTTTCCTTTGGAGGTGAACTTCTTAGCTTTCTTGACAGCTGGGTCTTCAATACTTACCATTTCCAGTGGTTGTGCATTAGTTGAAGATCTTGCAAGTCTCCTTACAACAGTGGCATAATGCTCTGCCCTCTGTTTGTACACATTGCGAGCTTGCTCCATTTTATCCAGTCTTCCAGCCAAGATGTCCTCAAAACAATACTTGTGATGATGAACCTTTTGCAATTTCCTTTTGACATCTCAGTAATTAAAATCAAACCCATATTTGTAGGTCCTGATTGTCATGACTTGCATCTTAGCATAAACCGTGATGAAAAATGAGATGTTTTCTTAGCTTAATGCTCTGTAAAACTTTAATATTGCTGATCTAAGTAAGCTTTTTCTTTGTTACATATATTCTTTGTGGGTGATTATCTTGATTAATCCATTTTACTATTGTAGAATGAAGAGAGAAGTTGATAGAAGAACTAGACAGGATATTAGAAAGATCACACAAGATATACCATGGAAGAACCCTTTCGGGAAAAAACTTCACCAAGAATTATTCTATTATTCAATCTCTGAATTACAATAGCTCCAATTCTTGCTTGAGAATGCTTCTTCTATCTTTACCAATCTTCTTCACACTTGCAATAACAATTATGAAAACTCTCTTCAACTTGAATGAGATATAGAGACAATATGCAACCTTGTAATCTCCAAATGGTGATAATTACAATGCACAAGCTCAAGCCCTTGAAAAGGTATGCCATATTCCTTCAAGTTGATTTATTCAGTGAAGACTAAAGCTTACAACATGTGCTTCACGCATTTGGGCATCCCAAACTGAAGCTACAACTTCTCCTTCACTTCGGTGATAATTCCAAAGCTCTTCCTCAAAGTTGGCGCCCTTAAGTAATCCTACTTAACTGAGCCTTTAGAAATATCTTATCATGCATGAGAGGTAAATCCAATAAAGCATCTTGGGTGCCCAAGTTGGATCCAAGTGATTTATAGTTAACTGAAACATTTACTCAACACCATTCATGCAAGAATGGTCATCCCCTGTTAACTAGAGGTAGTCCCTGTTATTTGTCATAAACTCAAGTTATTAGCCATGCATTCCAAGTTAACTGAAGCTAACTACATGTAAATCAAAATAACCAATATGAATGCAACTGAAGATAACTGAACCATAACTAAACTGAACTAAACTGAACTAAACTGAACTGAACTGAACCGAACTGGACTAAACTGATTCTGAACTGAACTGAACTAAACTAAACTGAATTGAACTGATCTAAACTGATCTGATCTGAACTAAATTGAACTGAACTTCAAACATGCAAACATCAAATCCTAATGCCTAGGATCTTTACATGCATTCATAAGTGTTAACTGTTACTCCATATAGTTAACTAAACACAAGGTGAGTTTCACCTTACCATGTGTGCACCCACATGCTCCTATTATTTATGAATAACTACAAATGTCAATTTCATGATTTATTTCATCCAAATAATTAATCTCATCCTAATCTTAGTGTTGTTGAACACATTCCAAGAATCTAGGAGATACATAAAATAATTAATGTTTAAGATTTGCAATTAAATGACATCCTATTTCCAACATTCTCCCACTTGACATTATACAATGCAATTATTCTAAACAAGGAATAATAAAACAAGTACAAGACTCAAGGCCAATGGCCTTCTTGCACCAACTAATCAAACCATGCTAACTTCAAATGCAACCTGCATAATGATGAAGCTTCCAAGCAAATGATTAGAACGAAAAGAACTTATCTATATGGTTTCATAAGATAATCTGTAACATTAATTAAAGTGTTAACTTTCGTTATTAATACCTTCCCATTACCAACCAAACCAAAACCTTTCCCAAGTCTCTGTATCCAAACCACCTCTTTAGAGGTATGCTAAACCATCGAGTGTGTTGAATTCACATTCAACCAAGGTGTAGGCTCCTTGGTCTTTTCTGTTAATTTTTTTTTCTCACAATTAACCATTCCAACAAATGTCTCTTACCATAAGATAACTCCAGCCTCACCTATTTCTCCAAGTATCCACGAGGACCTGTAACCAACCAATCCATGCCAAACTCCAAATGCAACACAACACTTTCATGAAGTAATCAAGCAAATGATTAATGTACCCAAAAATTAAGAGAACTGCACAAGATAATTGTCAAAGCTCCAATCATGAATCAGGAACATTAACATGACATCCATGATCTAACCATCTCCTCTTAGGAGATCACATGCATCATAACATACTTATACATCCTAGTCTCAAGAGAACCATGTAATGTGCCAAACTCTAAATGCATATCAAGAGTAAACCATGACATCAATAACAAATATACTCTAAACCAAGAAATCATATCTCTAATCACATGGAGATAACCTTACCAATGATGCATCCAAGTCACTACCAACAACTCCCACTGAACTGTGGTATCGAGTTACACATGGCATCGTGACTATCGTCCTCTCCATGAAGATTACTCTAAAACATGAAGCATAAAGTTATCACAAACAATATTAGCTGAAATAACCAATGCATCATTACTATTATCCAAGGACTCCTCTGTAGAAGAATCAAAACTCTCTTTCTTGTTCTTACAATCCTTCTTCACATGTCTTGGTTTCCCACAGTTCCAACACATTACCTTACTTCGTCCTTCTGACTTACCCTTCCCTTCCTTGTTTCCCTTAGGCTCCTTTTTCTTACGCCTACTTTTTACAAACAAGGTATCTTGGATTTCCTCCTTAGAATTCCTCCTCATCTCCTCTGATAGGAGAGTAGGAATAATGTTGTCCATCTTTGGATCTGCACCATTACCACTAATTGCAACAATTAGATTTTCCCAAGAATCTGGTAAAGAACAAAGTAATAAAATACACTTATCCTCATCCTCTAGCTTTACATCTACATATGCTAACTGACTGAGAATTAAATTGAAAGCATTTAAATGTTGTGCAACAGATTCACCATCTTTCATTTTCAATGAATACAACTGCCTTTTCAGATACAACTTATTGGTGAGACTCTTAGTTTGATAAATATCCCCTATTCTTTTCCATAATTTATATGCACTGGTTTCCACTGAAACATTTAAAAGAACAACATCAACAAGACATAACCTTATTGTTCCTCTTGCCTTCTTATCTAAATTAGCCCAATCTTCATCTGAAATAGTTGTAGGTGTCTTTGTCTCATTATTAACGCTAACCACTGATCTCTTTCTTCAAGAAGATCTTCCATTTTTAATTTCCACATTTCATAGTTAGAACCATTGAACCTTTCAATCTCTAACCTTGAATTCATTGTAACAAAATTAATTCCAAAATCAGCAAATAACAAAAATAATAAGAGCTCCCACTAAGCCAAAAAACCTCTAATCTTTTAAGAGAAAGGCGTCCCAATACTCTACCCAACCTCAGCTCTGATACCAAATGTTGAAAAATGAGGTGTTTTCTTAGCTTAATACTCTGTAAAACTTTAATATTGCTGATCTAAGTAAGCTTTTCTTTGTTACATATATTCTTTGTGGGTGATTATCTTGATTAATCTATTTTACTGTTGTAGAATGAAGAGAGAAGTTGATAGAAGAACTAGACAGGATATTAGAAAGATCACACAAGATATACCGTGGAGAAACCCTTTCGGGAAAAAACTCCACTAAGAATTATTCTATTATTCAATCTCTGAATTACAATAGCTCCAATTCTTGCTTGAGAATGCTTCTTCTATCTTTACCAATCTTCTTCACACGTGCAATAGAAATTATGAAAACTCTCTTCAACTTGAATGAGATATAGAGACAATATGTAACCTTGTAATTTCCAAATGGTGATAATTACAATGCACAAGCTCAAGCCCTTGAAAAGGTATGCCATATTCCTTCAAGTTGAGTTATTCAGTGAAGACTAAAGCTTACAACATGTGCTTCATGTATTTGGGTGTCCCAAACTGAAGCTACAACTTCTCCTTCACTTCGGTGATAATTCCAAAGCTCTTCCTCAAAGTTGGCACCCTTAAGTAATCCTACTTAACTGAGCCTTCAGAAATATCTTATCATGCATGAGAGGTAAATCCAATAAAGCATCTTGGGTGCCCAAGTTGGCTCCAAGTGATTTATAGTTAACTGGAACATTTACTCAACACCATTCATGTAAGAATGGTCATCCCCTATTAACTGGAGGTAGTCCCTGTTATCTGTCATACAACTCAAGTTATTAGCCATGCATTCCAAGTTAACCGAAGCTAACTACATGCAACTCAAAATAACCAACATGTATGCATCTGAAGATAACTGAACCATAACTTAACTGAATTGAACTAAACTGAACTGAACTTCAAACATGCAAACATCAAATCCTAACTCCTAGGATCTTTACATGCATTCAAAAGTGTTAACTGTTACTCCATATAGTTAACTGAACACAAGGTGAGTCTCACCTTACCATGTGTGCACCCACATGCTCCTATTATTTAGGAATAACTACAAATGTCAATTTCATGATTTATTTCATCCAAATAATTTATCTCATCCTAATCTTAGTGTTGTTGAACACATTCCAAGAATCTAGGAGATACATGAAATAATTAATGTTTAAGATTTGCAATTAAATGGCATCCTATTTCCAACAAACTGATTTGGCTTTTTGTACAGTTGGGATAGTATATCTACCGATTGTCAGTGGGAACTTGAATCCCCACTTGTGATTATTCCTCGGTTCTTTGTGCACTGAAATCAGTTGTCTACACATCTCCATAAGGACCCACTTGTCCGAGGGGTATCGTGGCAACATGTAAGGGCAACCAGTGTAGCACCCTACTCTTAAATAAGTAAAAGTTAGGAATTGTAGGAATATGCATCCAACTTTACTTACCGCCTTATAGGCCTCATCAGATACCATCTTTCTCTGGAGGATTGGATCAAAGATGAAAAGAAAAGGTGCGAAGAAAGCATCAATAACCCTCCTAAAATGATGAAATCTTTCTTTTAGCTTCAATTGATAGAAAAATCTGGACACAAGTGTGGTGTGTCTATTCCCTTTTGTAGATAGACCTAGAAATTGTCTCATCACAGCTGCGACATACACCAGATAAGAATTCATATAGAACTTCAACGTGGATGGCACATTGATCAGCTGCTCATGTATTTCATCACTGACTTATTTGCCCCAATCAATGTGAACCTTTTTTCTTCTTATGATTTTGATGTATTCGTACATCCAGCCATGAAAAGTGGACGATTCAGACAATCCCTTCACTTTGCTCAATAATGTGATCATATCTTTGACATCTTCTTTGAAATCACTTCGCAAGAGTCCCTTCAGCCATCTGGAAACACTCTGCCTGGGCTTTTTCAACCATTGGCTATTTATCAGATTTTTAGCCTTGTTGGGATCAACATCATATACTTCTTGTGCTTTTTGTATCGAGATGTTAATGTACTTCTCCATATGTGGCACTCTAAACACAATATTAAAGAAGTTAGGGTTGAGTCTTAGTATCTTGTGCCCAGATGAATCAATTACACTTATGTTTTCCTTGATGTAGTGGGATTCCACTTGAAGGAAAAATTATGTATTGTGCACAAAAGTAGGGAACATAAACACCAAATGTAGGTTACTATGTACGATTTCTCTCGTAGAATCCTCAAGAGGCTTCTTCTCAGTTTTCGCTGCAAAATCAACCAGATCTTGATGAACCTCTATGTCTTTTATCTCTTCCACCTTGGAGACCACTATGGTCGGTGGATATACACCTTGATACTTATACTTCATTTTTTCTTTAGCTTTTGAAGACGACAAATGTTTTCTACCAGTCATCTGAGAGCAATTGAAACTATGATCGACAACTTTGAGGATCTTGAAAAGAGACCGCAAGATGTGGAGTCAAAACAACATTAGTAAAAAAAACATTAGGATGCGTGAAGTGAGCAATGATGATGAGAAAACATGAAGCGAGTGACAAGGCACACAAAATGATGCACAAAGTGGAAGGAACAAGGTTTAGAACAAAACTGGCAAGGTTTGAGGTGCTTCTAAGCAAAATTGGGAAAAGTGTAGGGCACTGAATTTCAACGCTCCTGCACTTGGAGAAAAATGACTTTGGTGCAGGGGCGCTGAAAAAAAATGCTCCTGCATTTTTAAGTGTTAGGTAAAATTGAAGTATCATTCTAGTGTAATGGCACTGCTTTTTAGCACCACTACACTTAGTTGAAAAAAAATTGAAAATGTTAGGGCGCTGAAAAACAGTGCCACTACACTTTGTCTGAAAAGGTTTTCAAGTAAGTGTGAGGTGGAAAATTTCAACACCATGAGAAAAAAAGATGATGAGTAAAGACGCTTGAGAACAGTGTTTGGAGATATAAAGCATCGATTTTTCTTATGCAAATACTTATGAAATACATTTTGTAAAGAAACATTTTACATTCCCACGCCAATATATTTTGATTCTTATCGAATCATTAAGAAACAAACAAAAACCCATTGGTAAACATGAGGAAGATACCCAACCATGAGAAGAACGCAAAAATAAAGGAAGGTTGATAGTAATGATAAAAAATCCACATCCAAGGAGAGGTCAATACAAACAATACAAGTCTCGTGTTTGAAAAGAAAATGTGTTTTAGAAAAGCACGAAAAGAAGGGGCAACAATGGGAAGAAAAATGCATTAGAGAAGAGGAAAATAAACTTAAAACAAAACAAAACACATTTATAAATCATTACAAGATAAAACACAGACATAGAAGAAAAACTAAGAAGAGAGAAACAAATAATAACGCACCAAGAAAGAGGTTTGCATAAAAACGCGTTTTTCTTTTCCTAAGGTAGATGCGCGCCCAACAAAGAGAAAATGGAGTGGAGACTAGGAATGAAAAAAATGAAACAATGAAATCACTTTTAAGTGATTGAGAAAAGTAAAAACCTAATTCAAGTCACCTAATAAATTTAGGCATAAAAGATGGCATGAAAAGCGAAAAGTGCAAGAGACTTGAAAAAGTGTGCCTAAGCCAATTTTTGGCTAAGTCTGGAAAAAATGTGTAAAAGCGCACTTTTTTAGTGCTTGTGCACATTTTTAAAATCACTTTCATTGCACTTTTCAACACTTAGCCAATTTTTGGCTGTGAGTAGGAGCACACTTTTTGGGTGCAACTGCATTTTCCACAATTTCAATAAGTATGAATAGTGAGACTTCATGAAGGAGCTCGTTCCAAAGGTCTTTGTGAGGTGAACATAGGGGGATGCTCAAATTGATAGGTTTAAGGCTTTGGAATGCATTTTGAGGTGGCTTGAAAATTACCTCATTTTGCGTGCTTGAACTTCACGAACCTAGGAAACAAACAAGTTTCGTAGGGGGGTTATCCGTGGAACGAGTGCTGCTAGATTTCGCGATAATAGTTGACTACTGCTGGGGATCTTGCTTCAACCGCTCTCCAAAACAAATGAAGGGAGAAGAATTCTTGAATTCAAGTGCCTTTATCCATCCATTGGGTTTGGAGTTAGGCAACGACGACGATGACGCAACTTAAAACACAAAGACACAAAGGACTTACAAAATAAAAAGTATTTACTTACCAACGCCAATTACTTTATTGTGTAAAGTCCTTGAGATGTTGCCTGCTGTGAGGAATGGAAAATGGCGTTCCATCTCTGTATGCTAATAGGAAATTGTTCTCACTGTGCAATTGATGTATTTGGAAAGGTCTTGTCCACACTGAGTCAAAATTTTTGTGCATACCTTTTGGTTCTCTTTGTTTGTCCCACAGGAGAACGAGGTCACAAATTTGAAATTCTCAAGACTTGGCCTTTTTGTCAAAAAGCTTCTTTACTTGGTCTTGGTGTTCTGCATTATGGTCAACCACTTGAACCCAGTTCTCTTCCAATTCAGAGAGATACATAATACACTTATCAACAGAGTTGTCAAACGTCTCATCCTTGATGGCCTTAGCCAGTTTGAGGGCCGGTAGTTCCAAGGTTATAGGAATCTCGACATTCAATCTGTACAAGAGTTGAAAAGGAGACATGTCGATTGCCCGCTTCAGAGTTATCCCGTTTCCCCACAAAGCGTCAAACAAGACCTTGTGCCACAAATGTTGATTCTCGTCTACCAGCTTACATATGATAGTCACTAGATTTTTGTTGCTAGATTCCGCCTGGCCATTACCTTGCGGATAATAGTCAGAAAAATGTGATAGAGTTATACCATGCTTGCAACAAAACTCAGTAATCTCGTTGGATGAGAAGGAAAAAGCATTATCAGCAACGATCTTGTTCAGCACATCGAACCTATAAATAATGTTTTCTTTTAAGAAATTGCACACCACTTCAGAAGTAGCACGCTTGGTAGGTATTGCTTCCACCCACTTGGTGAAATAGTCAATAGTAGTTAAGACATAGATGTGTCCTGCACTTGACGATGGATTAATTTCACATATGAAGTTGATTCCCCACTGCTGGAAGGTTCTTTAATCATAATAGGTTTCAATGGCAAGGACACCAATCTGGGTCAGCCAACGAACTGTTGACATAATTTTCCATTTACTACCCCACGAGTAAGATAATCACTACAACGTGTTGTAAGCTACCCTTCGCATAGCCAAAGATCTCCTCTTCCAAGTGTTTGTTTTGTTTACCATAGGCGTCCCGTTCAAGTACCTGTTGTGCAACTAGCTATGGCCGCACCACCTACAGGACCATGGGGGAAATGCTTTTAGTCCCCTCCTTTTGGCTGCACCTTTGCATGAAATTCCACGTGTTTCAAGAAAGCATCTCCCGAAGTTTCAAGGTGATGGAAAACAACATCCCGATGAACACATATCCACATTCTACATCGTTTGTGGTGTTCTTGGCATTGAGCATGAAGACGTCTCTATAAGATTGTTCATTGAATCCCTTCAAGGGGTTGTAGCTGAATGGTTCTATACTCTTCCTAATGCTTCCATCACCAACTAGGCCACTCTTCACACAAAGTTTGAAGAAAGATTCAAACTTGCTAAAGATTCACACGATTTGTTGGCACAACTCACCATACACACAAAAGCTCATGAGCCTATGTGCGAGTTCGTGGAAAAATTTAATAAATTGGTGACACAAATCCCAAATGATGCAAGACCGATGGATCATAACCTGAAGTGATTCTTGTGAGCATCCTTTTAAAATCTGCAAACAACTAAACTTCAAACAATGGGTTAGTGCCTTGCAAACTCTATCAAAATACCTCTATGAAATACATTGCAAATACTTTCAAAATGCCACAAATGATGATAAAAAGACTAAAGCATTATGAAAACCAAAAGCAAGCTACCTATTCCATAGTTGGATTGGTGTCACATGTGCTAGTGACCCTTTCCCAATCCTTGATCAAAGCTCAAGATGATGAAATGCAAATGGAGATGGTGGAGTGATGATGAACAAGATCAAATCTCAAATGAAGAGAGTAACCTTGCATAAAATTCTGGATCCATGAATGAGAATGGAGGCCTTATTTTATAGACTTTCTTGATGAGAGATTGGCCAAGATGGTGAATGTGGGACTAAAGATCCTCCAATGAGAAGATGACACTTGTCAAGTGGTGAATGGTCAATGGTTGTGCAAGATTTGGGAAGAGTGCCCATGAGGGGGAAAATTTGAATTCAAATTTGCAATAAATTTTGAGAGGGGGACAAGAAAAAAGAGCAATAAATGCCATGTTTGACTTGTCGTGTTGAGGGAAAATGAGGTTTTAATAAATCAATAAAATTGATTTATTGTGCAAGTGGAGATATCTAGATAATGCAAGTGGGATGGGATTAACATTTAATCAGGGTTAGATGATGATTATGTTGATTTAATGCTGATTAGATTATTTGACTTTCAAGACTTTGATAATTGATTTATTTAAATCAGAAAATGATGGAATATGATTTAGGATTTGATTTAAATGGCTTTTTGATTTATTACTAGAAGATTGATGATAATGCTCATTTGATTTTAAATAAATAACCTTAGGCCATGAGATTATTTAAATGAATGGATGAAGGTGATGAATGGATCTAATGCAACATCCAGTTCAGTTGATGAATGAACCTGATTAAATGCAGAATGTAAAATTTGCATGTCTACATTTTGCCCCTCTTTGAAGCAATGTACTTGTTGCGTTGGTTCAAAGAATAACTTTCCGCGATCAAAATTCAAAAAATTTCTGATTTTTCGGATGCCCCAGCGGAAAGTACACTGGTACATTGCCCCCTCGAGAGATCGAGTGAAAATATTCGATTTGAGGGTCGATCTCGCGATAAAGAGGTTCAAAATGGATGGTTATGGATGACGATGCAAATGAGATGATTTTAAGATGCTTAGAATAACAAATCTATATTATTCTAAACAACTTAAATGATGATATGATATGAGATGGATGATGTGATATGCCATGAGAGACTAACAGATCTATATTATGATGATGATTATGCAATGCATGTAAAATGATTGATGTTTCCTATGATGTATGATATGAATGATATGTGGTATGCCGACGGTTTGTAGATGCAAGATGGATGCATGATGGATGCATGACAGATGCATGATGTTAGCGTGGAAATCAGATATGACAAGAGGATCCAACAAGTCCATGATTGGTCGAGACTTTATTAGAGATGATGATGATAGATGATGATGATGATTTGCTTATCAAGGATTGGGATTTTCAAAGGGTCACTTACTTTATGTTTGATTACACGCTAAGTATGATGCATCAAGGTATAAAAGACCAGGATGGCATTGTACCTAGTGTGATGGACTTTGACTCAACAAAAGATAGGAATATTCTTGTTCACACTGACATACGAAAACCTTGCTAGGATGCACTTTAGAAGTCTCAAACATCTCGCACCAAAACACTGAAAGGTATAACCAATCAATGCAATAGTCAACAAGCTATCCGAAACATCCTCCATACATATCTAACAAAGCAAGTATTCACAAAGTTATTTTACAAGAATGTCCAACAAGCACAAAGACAAAAAGATAATGATCATTGCCCCATTCCTATCTCTCTAAATCCTTCATTCGGATATCATCGAGAGGTCCTTGGACTGAGCGCAATAAGATAAGTCAAAAGAAAAAGACCAAGTACACTAACAAGTTGATGTTCTTCAATACCGCTAACCAAAAGGGAATGTGCTTTTAAGGATAAGAACCGAAACTTATTGCCAAAAGATAATGCCCATTGTAGGAAGGATACATCCTAGGACATGTTAGTGGATGGCGGCACTTTCATTCGCTTATCCAAAATGTTCTTTCCTCGCATAAAAATGCCCCCTTGTGGGGAAGGATTCATCCTAGGACATGATAAAAGGGTCATATATGATTGATATGGGACCATTTGATGATGGACTATCGACAATAACTTGTTTACGTACTGACTGAGACTTGAGACTTGACGCTTTTGAGTTTTACTTTTAACTTGCTAGACTTGTTTCTAACTGTTTCACCAAAGGTTGAGGGTGACGATCAGTTTATTATGAATGGTGTTTATTGCGGGTGCAAGCGAGATGAGGCGGATGGATTTTTTTCAAATATTTGGATGTTT
>VDFB02268131.1:48473-85338 GCA_007258455.2 Sequoia sempervirens | reverse complement strand
CTCAATCAGACTAGCAGATTGTGCTTCAAAGTTGGTGAATTTTGGTGAGAATTTCAGTTTTAATGTTGCTGATGTATACACAGCTGAAGGTGTTTTTCATTTACAGCCTTTGATGTGAATTTATTTTGGTTATGGGTATTTGATCCTTGCAATTCTATGCTAATGGCGATCATATTTGGAGAATTTCAGAATTTAATTCCAAGTATTTGATTTTTAGCAAGAGAAATCGCCCCTCTTGAGGGCCGTACCATCTTGAGAGTGCTTTGGGATTCGTGCAAAATAATATCATGAGGTTTGATGCAGTTTTGTGGTTTGAGTTTGGGCGCCTATCCTCCAAAGAGACTTTGCATTTCGTTTCATTCAATTCAGAGGTATATTGAAGGAGTTGTGATCATTTTTATGAGTTTGCTGTTTGCTGATAGACATTTCAAGATTGCAGATTTTTATATCAGACTTGTTAGTTTTTGATATAATGCTGGTTTGAACTTCAATTCTTCATCTTATATCATTGTAAATGTTAGAGGAAGTGATACTCTAACTGTTTAATGTTCTTGGAAGATTATCTATTCTATTTGCAGCTGTTCTTATTCTTTGTAAAGCTAGTTAGTAGTACTAACAGCTCTTCCTTTACTTGCTGCAATTTTATATCTGTTTTACACTCCCACAATTGAGTGGTTGAGCTTTAGAATAAACTTATATCTTGTTTGTAATTTCCCCCCACGTTATAAGTGGTTGTGTGGACAGTATTCCCCCCACGTTAATAAGTGGAAGAGTGGATTTAAAGGCTGGCTTGTTGCCTAATAATTGTTGTAAACTCACCCACTGAATAAGTGGAGTATTCCCACCACTCTGTGGATGCCCGCCGCAGCGGATGAATTGTTTTAATTGTAATCTTTTCCCCCCCACTGTTTGGTGGTAGTGAGGAAATGCTTTTCATGGCTGGTTATCCGCCTATCAGTTTCTAGTTTTCAAATTCAACACTCCGTCATATGTTAGCACCTCGCCCTCAGTGGGATCTTGAGTGCACATTCTTGACGTTGAGTAGTTTTCATTTCAAGTTTAGATTTCTATTTGGAGCTAACGCTAACCGAGTTGATTAAGTGCTGGTTATGTGTGTTAATTCATCGAAAAAAATTGGTTAGCATATTTCAGTGGTATCAGAGCCAAGATCTTGCCATCCTATGAATAAGACAGAGTCAATTGACAGATGAGTGATAGAGAAATCAGATTCTTCACCTAAGTTCAGTTTAGCTTTCAGAAGTTCTTAAGATGTTGCATTTTCTAAGGTCCAGGAATCGTGAGAAGTCAGATTTGATTGTGGCTTCGAAAGAATGTCAGTTCAAGAGGCAATGCGAACATGAGGCTGCCATACTCCGTAAACAATATCAGAGCATGACAGATGAGTTTAAGAACGATGTTTCATTTGACACGTTTTTGAATGGTGCGGTGATTCATGACCCTGGAAAGTTGGCTATGGTCAACTACATCAAAAAAATGATTAAAGAGGAAGTAGAAATTGCCATGGTTGAAGAATCAAGGAAGGAAGAAGCAAAAGGATCTGTTTGTGGTTTGCAGCCCACAAGTAAGCAAATTGAAGAAAAAAATCAGTCAATTAGTGTTGAAGAAGACACAAGCAAGGTGCACATTTTGGTTCAAAATGAAAGTGGGCTTGATGAAGATACCTTGGCAAGTGAGGAGATTAAGTTAGAGTCCCAAAATACATCCCTAGACTTGCATGGGATGGGAAATAATGAAGATTATTATGGTAAGATCATTACAGCAGTCTTGAGTCCTAATAAGGATTCAAGCAATGAAGATCTCGAGACAAATGGCTTCTCAAAAGATGCTGGTGGAACAGTTGTGTGGGATAAGTACGTTGAAGAAGAGCAAGATGAAGCAAATACTAATGGTGTCTTTGAACCAGCTTATGACCATTACGAAAGTGAGGTTGTTGATGGTGATTCCGATGTGTTTTTATCTCCTCTTGTTGAAGATTTAGTGAAGGATAATTCTCTACTTTATGTTGAGCCAATTCCATATGAAGAATTAATGACAAGTGTCCAAGAAGACTTCTTTGGTATGTATGTGGGCACTAATGATAAAATCAGCAACACATCTACTCAAGATAATTTCATTGAAGAAAAGAATCACAAAATATTCAAAGCAACCAGCTTTGATGATTCTTTAATCCGATATAATGCTAGTGACTTGAGTGGTAGTGGGTTTGATTATCAAACTACATCTGTGGAGAAAGTTATAGATGAAGATTTCAGTTCAAGTGGGTTGAGGAGTGACTCATTCAAAGAGTCAATAGTTCAAGAGGAGCATGATGATCTCTTTCCTATTGATCATTGCAATCAAACCTTTCACATTTGGGATCCGGGCGCGATGTCACCAAGGTATGATAAAGAACCGGAGTGGGATAAATGCCCCTTTGATCCTGATGAAGTTCAAAAATCAGTTTGCAATGCAAGTAATGAAGTGATCTTTGGAGGAGAAGTTGCAGCAATGGCTAATGAGAAAGTGATTTCTTATGTTGAAGAGAAGAATGTTTTAAAATCAGCAAATGATTTGGATGCCTTTCAAAATTACGCACAAGAAGAGTATGAGAACTTGAAAGGTCAAGATAGAGGTACTAATTTGTTTGAAGAAGTTGTTGACAAGCCTTCGATTCAGGAAATATGCAGTGATAAGATTAGAAAGGAGGCTGATTTTGAAAATCATGTCAAGGAAAACAAATCAGAAAAATTGATGTTTGATGAGCATAGCTTCTTTGCTGATTGGGATCAAGGGCCTAAAGAGCTGCAAGTTTTGAAGGATAATTTATTGGTTTCAGAAGAGAAGATTGTTAAAGTGTTATCAAAATTTGATAACACATATCACTTCATTGCGGAACTTTGCTGGAAGTTTCAATTTGAAGAGAAACTAAATGGAGTGATAACACATCACTTCACTTCATTCTTTACCCATCATGGGCCAAGAATACCCCAAAATTTCAACAGCTTCTTGGCAATGGTCATTCCACTGAAGGAGCTGCCACGATACCGCTATGAACTCGATTAGAGCCGATAATGCCTCCTCAACATTTAGACAAATGTAAGTAGCACCCTCTATGCTTCTACTGCGATAAGGTATCACCTAGGGATGACAAATCTAGATGCTTTTTGATGAAGGCTGTTCATTTTAGGCCTCATGGTAGGTCAAATGGGTAAGACTCCCATTCAAGATATGTATACGTCATGATACCAAGGGGATCGCCTTCCTCGACTAACGATTTTCACACACATATTCCGGATTCGTAATTTAATGTGGGAACGAATCGCTTCGGGACAGAAATTCATATTTCCAGACATTATGAGGGGATGTCTAATAGAGACCCAATTGTAGCCATGACATCTACTGCTCTGTTGTTGGTTCGAGGAATCTGCTCAAATGTTATGTCAATGAAGGATTCCTTTAGATTCTCCACCAATTTCTTGTATGGAGTGAGCTTATCATCCTTAGTCTGATATTCATTATTGACTTGATTTATGATCAACCGTGGAGTCAGCCAGAGACCTTAAGAGCTATGATATTCCATCGTGACCGCTTATCCTCGAGACCTATAGTCAAAGCCTCATATTTCGCTATGTTGTTAGTGCAAGGAAATGCTAGTTTGTATGATCTTGGTATGCAGTCCCCCTGTGGGGTGATGAAGAAGACACCAGCTCCTGATCCATGTTGTGTATATGAACTATCGAAGTATAGTTTCCAGTGATTAGCAATGTTGAGGTTAAAAATAGACTCATCTGGAAACTCTGAGACAAGAGGATTCTCATAATACATAGGTGCTTCTACTAATTGGTCTGCAATAACTTGACCCTTGATGGCTTTTCTCTCAACATACTCAATGTCATATTCTGATAATATCATGACCCATTTTTCCATTCTGCCAGTGAGCATTGCCTTAGATAAAAGATATTTAAGGGGATCAATTTTCACTTATGAGCTTTATCTTGTGTGCCAAAGATATAATGTTTGAATTTTGGGATGTAACACTATCAAGGAAAGCTTTTTCAACGTAAGGAGTAATTTAGGCTTCATGACCACTCATTGTCCCACTCGGGATATATAGTAGATGGCCCTTTCTATCTGCTTTCATCATGTTGAGCAAGAAGAGCTCTAAGGGATGTTGTTGTTGCTGAAACATATAAGATCAATGGCTTTCTCAGGATAGGTGGCATTAACACTGGAGGTGTCAGTAAGTATTCCTTGATTTTGTTGAATGCTTCCTCACATTTTGCATCCCATTTGTATGCTACCCCTTGTGGAGTAGGTGTGAATACGTATCTCGCTTGTCCGCTTGTGCTATGAACCTTCCAATGGATTACCATTGAGCCTTCCTGAGGCCTCCTCAGCTTGTTTTAGTTTCTGGTGCGCTTCCATCTCAAGGATTTCTTTGACTTTGCCGATCCACTCATACCCTCATGGAGACTATATCCTAGTAGTTTACCCGGGATTGTAATACCAAGACGACTTCTTGGGATTTAGTCTTAACTTTGTATTCCTCCAATTTGTCAAAGATAGCACTTAGGGTTGCTATATGATCTTGTCTTTTCCTTGATTTTGCTAGGATGTCGTCTACATAGTCTTCAACTATTTTGTGAATCATATCATGGAATATCATCGTCATGGCCCTTTGATAGGTTGCTCCTGCATTCTTTAGGCCGAATGGCATCATGTTCCAGCAGTAGGTCCCCCATGGACAAGTGAAAGCTATCTTGTGTTGGTCTTCTTTCGCTATCATGATATGATTATATCCTGAAAATCTGTCCATTAGTGATAGCATCTCATGCCCTGCTGTCATGTCCACTATCATATCAATATTGGGAAGTGGAAAGTCATCCTTGGGACATGCTTTGTTCAAATCTCTGAAATCCATGCAAATTCTGATAGCTCCGTCAGGTTTTGAAACTGGTACCAAGTTCGATACCCTTTCTGGATAATCAATTGGTCAGATGAATCCAGCATCTAATAGCTTTTTGAGCTCCATTTTGACTAACAAAGTAATTTGAGGATGCATTTTGCGAAGCTTCTGTCTGACAGGTTTTGCATCTGGATACACTGCTAGGTGGTGGACCACAGTATTTGGATCAAGTCCTGGCATATCCGCATAACTCCATGCAAAGTTTATTTGTCTTTCCCTTAGGAATGCTGCTAAGAGTTCTTGCTCTTCTGATAATAGTGATTCCGCATAGAATGTGATATGCGGGGTCTCCTATGTTCCTAGGTTGACTGGATTGCATTTTTTGGCCAAGACTGCTGACTTCTCTTGATGAATAGATCTTAGAGGAAGATTGAATCCTTCATCCTCGAGTGCCTCAGAGAGGTTTTCACCGTTGGATACGCTCTTTATTTTTACTTATTTTCACAGAGTGCCACGGGTGTGGTTTTCACTCAAGGACTTGGATATGATCTTAGTTTCTCACTTTTGCGACTGAAGGATTCAATCGTTTCCCCGTAGTAGGCGTGTGTGTCTAACTCCATTATGAATCCTGCCTTGTGATCTCCATCTGGAATGTTATCCCTCAACCCCATGAATTCTGAGAGCGCTTCATCATTTTTGAATGTATCGAGAACTGGTGGTCCTCGTTGGTCATAGTCGATCAGTTGGGGGTAGACTAAGTGGATCTCGTGATTTTGAATATTTGGTTCAAAGGATATGGTACTAATCATACACAGGGTGGTATCTTCGAATAACCTAGGTAGGTTGGATAAGGTATCTTCATCATCGCTACTAATGTAGGGCTCAGTTACAAAATTATGTGTGTCCCTACCTGTGACTATTGGTGAGTGTAGTTGTACTATTACTGGCTGAGGAGAAACATTAGCAGCTCTAACCAGAGGACATCGGCCATGTATGGTTATTCTCAGAGTGGCACATCCAAGACCAAGATTTGTTATGGGTCGCGTCTCTGGCATGATAGGTATTATGAGGCCGTTGTCATTTTGTCCCAATCTCTGGTTTCGGTCATAGCCCATTGCAAGCATCATGTGTAGGCCTCTGCTTCTTTCATCCATTGGTAAATTAGCTTCCGGTCTTTCATCTCGATACAACATGTTTGATGGATCTGCTTCAATTACCTCATGTGAGTCTCCCCCACCTTGTGGTCGAGGATAATTTTGAGATGAGTTTGTGATGTGGAGACTTGATTTTTCTTGTGGGTGTCCTCTGATCTTGGAGATTGTGGTAACTCCTATCACAAAAGCAACATTGTTAGGAACACTGCTTCCACAACAAGTCCTCTTGGATGATGAGCTTGATATCGGATATGGTGGGAATGGCGGGTGTCTCTATCGCAGTGGGCGTGAGTGGCGGGATCGATGTATGTGGATGGGCCCTCATCATTTTAGGCCTTGGGGATTTTGTAATATTTGGCTAAGGTTTTGCAATATGAGAAAGGTTCGAGATCTCCATGGATGGTAACCTCTTTTCCATTATGTGTAGATTTCACACATTGGTGGAAGGTTGATGCTACGACTTTCATTGCATGGATCCATGGGCATCCCAAGAGAATGTTGTATGGTAAGTTGAGGTCCAGGACCTGACAGGTGGTTTCCATAAGCATTGGCCCTACTTGGATAGGGAGCTTAATTGTGCCCTGTGACACTCTTTCTTGGTCATCATATGCTCTTATTGTTATGCCCTTTCCTTTGTCAATGGAATCTTCTGATATCTTTAACTGCTTGATGAGGCTAAAAGAACAAATGTTCAAACCTGCACCTCCATCCACTAGGACCCTTTTGATTTTGCTCTTGTTCACAATGACCTCCAAGTGAACTGCACGATTGTGAGATGGTTGGGCGGGAAAGTCTTGGTCAGAAAATGTAAGGAGATTAGGTGTTATGATGTTTCCAACCATAGCTTGGAATTGTTCCGCATCAAGATCTGCGAGGACAGTGGATGAGGCTAATGCTTCTTCGAGGATCTTTTTATGGGCCGATGACATTTTTAACAACTCCATGATGGAGATGTGTGTTGGCGTTCTCTTGAGTTGGTCTACAACATTGTAGCTATACGGAACAACTCTTGATGTAGGGACTCTATTGGGTTGAGATGATCCTGCAATGGTGACTTTTCCGCCTCTTGTGGTGACTCCACAGTCTTCGGCATGGGCGCCCTTGATGGTGATGACCATGCAGTTTTCATTGAGGTTGGCAACAACTATTTCGTATACATGATTGACACTTCCTTTTCCTTTATCCTTGTTATTCCCTTTGTTGCCATGATTCGGCATCGGATTGGTGTAGATTTTAAGATCCTGATTCCCAGTAGGTGCTTCCACATTTATGATTCTTTTGTCGATGAGATCTTGGATGATGTTCTTGAGTCTCATACAATTGTTTGTGGTGTGGCCTTTAATTTTGTGGAATTCACACAGTTGATTCTCATTGTACCAAGGAGGTTTGACATCAGGTTCTTGATAATTCTCAAATGTAGGAGCTTGGATGATTTTTTCGTCGATTAGCTTTTTCATGATGTCCTCAAGTGGTTCCCCTAAAGTAGTGTATTTTCGTTTGGGGTATGTTTTGCGTTGAGGTGGTCCTCTTTGGTCATTGACATTATTGATGGTGGGATTATTGTTGGGTTGATATGTTGTGTGATGAGTGTTTTGGTGTTGTGGTTGGATTTGCGGTGCGGGTGTATTTTGGCGTGGACCACTAATGACCACCTTGGCATTGACGACGCCATCATTAGTGATGTTCTTGTTTCTCACCCATATATGCGGTTTATCATTGAAATTTGAGGTTGGGCGATTGTTTTGTGGTTCGTGATATGATGTTGATTCGATGGGTTGAGTCACAAGGGCTCTTTCGATGCTAAGCACCTTGGAGATCAATTGATCGTATGTGGTGATACCTTGAATTTTGAGATGGAATGATAGACGACTTTCAAGATTGGCTATGATTGTGCAGACTTGTTGTTCTTCTGGCATGGTCCATTTGCTCCGATTGGCCTTGGATCGCCATCGTTGAAGGAATGAAGCGAAAGATTCATTCTTTCCTTGTTTCAGAGCGTAGAGTTCTTCGAGACTAACATCCATTGTAATGTTACATGCGTAGTTTCTAATGAATGCGCCTCTAATTTCTTTGAATGTCCTAATGCCTGAAGGTAAGCAAGAGAACCATTCTATAGCATTGCCTGCTAAGCTCCTAGGGAATAGCCGCATCAGATAAGTATCGTCATATGCAACCTCCATACAATGAACTTGGAATTCCCTGATGTGATCTTCAGGGTTTCCCGTCCCTCGATATTTGTCAAATTTAGGGATCTCAAATCCCTTAGGGAATGGTTTCATATCTAGGCTCCTATCAAATGGATAGGGACACAAGTTGCTTTGCGTTTTGGTTGTTCGCCCTGATTGAAGATCGAGTACTTGTTGCGAGAGCAACTTGAATTGTGTCGTCATATCATTCTGAGGATCAGGGGGTGGGATGAATGTGTTTTGGGGTGTTGCAATCATGGTTTGGATGGGTGGGTTGGTTTGTGCATTGTTCAATGGTATCGGTATGTTGTGGCGGGCGAAGTAGGCTTCTACTTGCTTTTGGATGAACAATGCTTGTTGTTGCTCTTGTTGTTGTTGTGCTAGGATTTTTGCTTGTTGTTGTACTTGTTGTTGTTCTAACAACGCTTGTTGATACAACTGGCACATTGCGCTTGTTGTTGTTCTAACAACATTGATACCTTCTTGTTCTAGCAGCATTTGGGCTTCTGATTCTGTTGCTTCTTGTTGTTCTTGATATTGTTTTAATGCTTGTTAGTCGCTTATATTCTTGTTTGCTTGTCGCAGTTGTGCTTATTAGCATGCTTGTGCTTATGCTTGAGCTTGTGCTTGGGCTTAAACATCTTGGTTTTGTTGTTGCAATAAAAGTTGTGCTTGAGCGACTCTTTGTGCTTACCAATACTTGTGTGGCTTAGAGGCGGATTGTTGTTATTGTTGCAATAAGCTTTGGCTTGTGCTTGTTGTGCTTATGTCCTAGGCTTATGCGGTTTTAGCGGCTTACTTGTGACTTGGTGACTTGTTGCCACGACTTTTTGTTTTGCACTTGTTGGTATCCTCTTTGAAAAGCGGCTTGTAATGTTGCATCGAATTGGTTTGATGTGGTGAACGTTGGTGGTGGTGGAGGTGGTGGTGGATTTGGAATGGTGGTAGATGATGATGTGTTGATTATTTGGTTGGTGGATGGTGTTGTCATGTTGATTGCGTGATTGGTGGATGGTGTTGTTGATGTGGTAAGTGGCGTCGTTGATGTGATTGGCCCTTGAGAGGCCATGATTTGCAATGTTGTGGGGGTGTTTGATGATGTTTCCATTGCTTGTGTGTTTGTTTTTTGTTGTTGTGATGTCAACAATAATTTTTGAGCGTTTGGCAAGATGTTTTGATTGATGGTTGGGATGTATGTTTGATTGATACTTGGGTGGGGAGGAAGCCCTAGAACAAGGAGTGGTGTAGATGACAATGGTGATGGTGGGAGAGGTGGAAATGTAAGGGGGGTGAATCCTTGCGAAAGTGTTGTGGTGTTGAAAATGCCCCCTTGTCCGAATATGTCTCCCTCCTCTTGTGAATTTGTGAGAAGAGATGTTTGTGGTGCTCCGTGAAAAGATGTTGATGATAGGTCATAATGTAAAGTGAGAGGAACATTTTGGTGTAATGGATTATGGAAGATGTTTTGTTCCCCTGTGGTGTTTGCGTCCAAGTTTTGGTTATTCACAAGGGGATGTGATTGAAGTTCATTGAGGAATGTGTTTCCCTTGTTGACATTTGGTTAAGTTGGAGCAATTGATGTCGTGATTTTTGGAATGTTTTGCGTGACGTTTTGGGATGGAGGTGTAGATGAAATGGGGATGGTGGATGAGATTGGTGGAAAAGATGTCTCTACTATAGTGCTCACATCAAAATTCGAAGGCAACTTGGCCCCTTGCTTTGCTAGTTCAAGCATGTACAACGAAGGGTTGAGTCTCATCATGATGTTGATGATTCTATGGTTGTCCGGATTTTGGAGCATTTTAGCTATTTCTTTGCGAGAAATTCCAAAGGTGAGGTCCTCCCCTTGATTTTCTTCTTGTGGGTTTTGTGATGATGAGGGGATCAATGGATTGCTTGATTCTGCGAGATTCATTTCTGCGTTTGTTTGGCTAAGGTCACTTGAAGCGGGAGTTTCTTTGTGGGCTTCCATACTCTTCTTGTATTGAGATCTCGTTTGAACCATAAAACAAGGATCAATCTTCGAGAATATGGGAGATGAATCTCTTGATTCCTTGGATTAATCTCTATTTTATGTCCCAAAGTGAAAGTTTTAGGATGCTTTTAGGATCAAATGTGATGATGATAAGATGGTGATGTTTAAAGATGGATGTTATGGATGTTTTTGGATTTTGATAAATCTTGAATGAAATACTAGGCTTTGGATTTTTTGATTGGTTTGATTTTTGGATTTTGAGATTTTGTCCTTGATCTTGATTTGGATTTGGATTTTGATTTTGAACAAAAAGACCCTAAGATGTTTGATAATGATCTAAAGGATAGTCGTGTTCAAAGAATGATGATTTGGATATGTGTGAGGAGAAGGATGCATCTACCCACACCTACCCAAACAAGGTGATTGTTTCACTAAGTATATGGAGAAGGATTCATCTACATACACTAAGCTAGACAAGATGATTTGGATGAATTTGACTAAGGATATGCAAAAGGATGTATTTACACATTCCTAGCCAAAGGTGTTTTGATAAATGCTTTCAAGGACTCGGTCTCAATGATTTTGGATGATTGCTTGATTTTGTCATAAAGCCTAGCACTTCAAGGATGATTTCAAGGTTTTTCAAAAGATGACTTGTGAGATGGATTTTTGATGTTTTTGAAAGATGGATGAAAGAGGTTTGATTTGTTTTGATCCCTAGATGAACCTAAAAAGACCACTTTGTTTTCCTAGACCTAGGTATTGAAGAGCATGCATATGCTTCCTAAAGACTTTTGTAACCAATAAATGATTTGAAAATTTTGGATTTCCAATCAATGATTTGTGCTTTTTGGGATTTGGAGTCTTCAACACACATGAAAGTTCATTTTGCTTAGCTTTGCTTAATGGATTTATTTTACCAAAAACACTCTCTTTGATTAAAGTTTCAAACTAATATGTCCAATGTCTTAATTTATTTAAACCCCACAAGATATTTTATGTGAAAATTCAATGAAGTTAAGGCAAGGGTTTTCCTATTGTTTACTCAAAAAGACAAATTGAGTTATAATCCAATGCTTAGGAACCTCTACGGACGTGAATCCATAGGGAAAGCAGTAACATATGGATTGAGTCAATGATATTTGTCTTAAAGAGGGTTTGAAATTTTGAGAATCATGTTGAATGTTTGTTTGCAAAATGTTTTTGAATACACACTGTGTTTTCAAATGAAGAACAATTACAAGCCCTATGGATGTGTAAGACAATATTTGTTGGATTCCCACTTGGACAAGTCCAGCTACGCTTATCTCTAGCGGATGGTTAGATGCTTGACCCCATGGCTCCCCTCCACGGCTCATTAACATCAATCGGGCAAAGCATCAACACCCATGAAACTCCCATGGCGTGCTTTCCATCTCTACTAGAAGACCAGTAAGAGTGTGGGGTGGCTTCAGCGACGTTCTTGCACCAACAAATAGATTAAGGATTTTGGAAAATTCTAGCACATGGGTTCTAGTAAGGACTTTCCGTTCAGAGGAGTTGACCTAACGTGGCAAGAGTCCCCTTTCGGATCCATCTTGTCGAGTCAACCGCTGATATTGGCGTTTCTTCCAATATCCACATTTATATCCCAGCTAGAAATACTCTTGGCTTTAGAGTGTTACCGGTTGAGCCGTTCCCTTGGGTGATTACTTTTTCCCACAAGGCAGGCCCTCTAAGATAAACAAAAGCAAGCAAAGACACAACAACTCATCGATCTTTGATGGCACAAAGAAAGAGAATGTACTTGAAATGCCCCTACTCACACTCGCACAAGATGTTCAATTTTAAGCCCAAATTGAAGTGTTTCAAAGCAATAAAATGTATTTTGAGTGTTTCTCTTGCACCCTAGATCGCACGGCTAAGGGGAGAGGATACGCACTCAAAAGACAAAATCACAATTCAAACACTTGTTCGTTTTATACCCTTCAAAGCAATTGTGAGTTCGTTTTAAGCACCAAAATGAAGTGTGAGTTTTGATTGTTCAATTCTTAACCTCAAACAAAATCTAGTGAGTTTGTCCTAAGATTCATTTTAAGCCCTTTGCAATGAAAATTAAATTGTTTGTTTTAGACCCAAATGAAAATTAGTGTTCTAAAACGAAAAGATAAACAACTTCATGAAGTAGTGTTGATCAAACACTTAAAGTGTTAAAAAACACATTGTGTTTTCAAAAAAAAATCATCCTCCTTTCGTCTTCGTTTGCTAGCCTCCTCCTTGTTGACTTTTCGCTTTCCTTGTACCTTTTCGCCTTTGCTTTTCCTTCGTTTGTACCTTTGTTGTTCGTTGTACCTTTGTTGACTTTTCGCTTTCCTTGTACCTATTAGACAAAGGGCAAACGTGTGAGGATTAACAATTCACTTTAATAATTGATTTCACCCAAAAGAACAATCTCAAAAAAAAGAAATAGAGGGTCAATGATTTTAAAATAATCAAAAATGAAGATCAATATGTTCCAATATTAGACTTAATCATCAATTTCAAATAATAAAGACTCCATGACAAAAACGTATTTAGCAAGAGTCATTTATGCTTTGAAGAAAATATTAGTCAAAACAAGATTTTACATGATATTCAATGCTTTTGTAAAAGAAAATCCCTTTGGAATTAATAACATGATTGTAGCATCCCCTTCAAAGCAAGCCAAATAGATTTTGCCTTCAACCAAGATCTTATTGTCAAATTTTAGACTACAAGAAAACTTATATGCATTTATTGGCTGCAATTAATGACAAAATGGACTGAGCTATCCTAGTAAGCTTCTACATTTGTTAAGCTGCCACTAGAGATTCCATCAATGCGCCACCCCTCTTATTTTAGTCCAATCACAATGAATATTTTTCTGTCCAAAACAAAATTGTCTGTCAGATTGCTATCAACATTAAACGAGATTAATAACGTTTCCATCCAAGATTTATTTTGCAGTATTAGAAAGATATCTGTCAGCAAATATTTTGAAGGCAACCAAATTCATTTTCTGACGCCAAGGATTGTGAGAGGATTTCTGTTTGTTCTAATCAATGACCACAACAGATTGGTGTCAACAAAGGACATATCAAAGCGGCTAAAAAATATTAGCATTTCATTTGTATAACAGGCAGAGACAAAAGAACATTCGCTGCATTAAACCATGGCCAATGCCTTAAAAAAATATACTAAGAAACTTTAAATCCAACCACAGTAAACACTCATTTGTAGATCCGCTATTTCCAAGGCTCTTTAACTGGTAAACACTGCAATCAGATCTCCCTACAAGCCAAATCAACTGAGATAACAAAGATACCAAGGTATGAACCTCATAGCATATAATAAAATGTTCAGTTTAAGTATCAACGCCGCTAAGAAACTATTCAATCAAAACCAGATTGTAAAAGCATAGACAAGACACGTGGACTGTTTGTCAAAATGGCTCAAAGAGATGTGAAACACATACAAGGTGCTTGGACTTTTTGATAGTCTACAGGTTGAAGCAGAGACAAGGTGCGCGAACTGTGTGACAGCTGAATGTGGAAGCAGAGACAAGGCATGTGAACCTATTGATAGTGAGACAGCTGAAAGTGGAAGCATAGACAAGGTGTGTGAACTGGTTAACAGAATGCCTCAGAAGAAATATGGTCTTAGAGAATGCAATGATTGCGTGATATGCACAAAATGGATTTTCAATAGGCTTTAGGAAATTTTAAGCAAATGCGACTGGAGGTGTAAAGGCCCTTTGAAACTTTTAAGCAAATGCAACTGGCGGTGTAAAGCCATTTCTCTCAACCTTTGCTAGCATTATCCCTGCTGCGCACAAAATGGATAGACATTTCCTAAAGCATTTAGAACAGATTTTGTTAGATGTTGCAATTGCAACTGCCCTAGCCGACACGTTCTCAAATGTGGACTTGAAAATGTGGAAGCATAAACAAGCATGTGTGAATGTTTTGACAGGTTATGGACTGTCAGACAGAAAAAGGCATAGACAAGGCACGTTAACTGTTGACAGTGCGCCTCGTGGTCTCATGGAATGCAATGATCGCCAAACCTGCACAAAACAGATTCAAAATGTAGACAAATTTGCACACAATTTATTCTTAGCGTTCCTCAGAAAACATCGCTCCTCTCAAAATCTGCAAACACAAAGATAATAGCAACAGGCGTGCAAAACTTTGACAGCGAGAACAAAGACTCTTCTGATGCGCAAAGCTTGGAGTAAGGAACAAATGCTTTATTTCATTGATCTATTGTTATCTTAACTTATACACAGCTTCTTCAAAACTCTAATGTAGATCTATTATTTTCTTTAATGCAGATCGTTCCCCAATGAATGATGAGAAAACTCTACATGATGTGCCTCCCTTAACCAGAATGATAACAAAATAAAAGACCAGTGATATCAATGCCTCTCAAGCAAATGCAGCGACATTACTCATTAAGAAATACAGCTCACAGTTGATCTAAACCTCATTAGTTTTTTATAAAGTAAACATGAGATGCAGTCAGCAATAAATCAACATGAGATGCCAATGAATAAAGAAAACATGAGATGCAGTCAGCAATAAATCAACATGAGATGCCAACGAATAAAGTAAACATGAGAGCCCTCCTTCTAGCACCAAATGTGAGCATCCTTTTAAAATCTGCAAACAACTAAACTTCAAACAATGGGTTAGTGCCTTGCAAACTCTATCAAAATAGCTCTATGAAATACATTGCAAATACTTTCAAAATGCCACAAATGATGATAAAAAGACTAAAGCATTATGAAAACCAAAAGAAAGCTACCTATTCCATAGTTGGATTGGTGTCACATGTGCTAGTGACCCTTTCCCAATCCTTGATCAAAGCTCAAGATGATGAAATGCAAATGGAGATGGTGGAGTGATGATGAACAAGATCAAATCTCAAATGAAGAGAGTAACCTTGCATAAAATTTTGGATCCATGAATGAGAATGGAGGCCTTATTTTATAGACTTTCTTGATGAGAGATTGGCCAAGATGGTGAATGTGGGACTAAAGATCCTCCAATGAGAAGATGACACTTGTCAAGTGGTGAATGGTCAATGGTTGTGCAAGATTTGGGAAGAGTGCCCATGAGGGGGAAAATTTGAATTCAAATTTGCAATAAATTTTGAGAGGGGGACAAGAAAAAGAGCAATAAATGCCATGTTTGACTTGTCATGTTGAGGGAAAATGAGGTTTTAATAAATCAATAAAATTGATTTATTGTGCAAGTGGAGATATCTAGATAATGCAAGTGGGATGGGATTAACATTTAATCAGGGTTAGATGATGATTATGTTGATTTAATGCTGATTAGATTATTTGACTTTCAAGACTTTGATAATTGATTTATTTAAATCAAAAAATGATGGAATATGATTTAGGATTTGATTTAAATGGCTTTTTGATTTATTACTAAAAGATTGATGATAATGCTCATTTGATTTTAAATAAATAACCTTAGGCCATGAGATTATTTAAATGAATGGATGAAGGTGATGAATGGATCTAATGCAACATCCAGTTCAGTTGATGAATGAACCTGATTAAATGCAGAATGTAAATTTTGCATGTCTACACTTCTTCATCAACACGCAATTTCCCAAAGTAAGTTTCTACTTATGCAGGGAAAATCTTGCCAATGTCGAAGCAGCTTAGCAACTAGCTACTAGCCTAGAAAATGACATGATCCTTGCTGGGGAAATAAGGATGGGAACTAACACCAAAAAAAAGATGCAAGCCTCAGGGTCTTCAACATCTAATGTTAGTGCTCCCAGTGCTAGCTCTAACTTTACGGATCCTATGGTCTAAAGGCTGGCAAATGAAGTCTTGTCTCTAAAAAAGCAAGTTTCTAACAATAACAAAAATAGCAACTACAAGGACGTCCCAAGGAGGACTTTTCTTAATTATGTTGGAAAAAAAAGTCAAAATCATCTCCCAGCGCCTCTAGGAAGGCTTGCTTTGGAAGCCCCACTCACTAATAATTCCGCAAGATATTATGAGGTTGAACAAGACGATTATGCACAACAAGAATACCCTGAAGAAGAAAATGCCGATCTCTTCCAAGAAGAAGAAATTGAATCGGCTAGCGACTCCAAGATTAGCTACTTGCAAATGGCAGAAGAAGAAGAAGAAGAACTGGTGATTGACACTTATGTTGTTTTTACGTGACATCAAAAAAATCAACTTGACAAAGCTCAAGCTGCTATTCCACCTGAAAAGGAGAAGCCATCGGTCACAATCGCCAAAAGAGGATCTCCTCTCCCTTAACAACCCAAGAAAGTGGCGAATCCACAAGTAAGTGCACCTTGTCCCCCTTCATCAACACTCGTTGCCCCTAAAGCTAATCCTCCCATTCCAAAGACTAGTGTGCCTTTTGTAAAACCAATCAGTGAAGTTACGACTTCTAGCCTACATAATTCTTTCTAGGCTTTTGACATTATCGACCATGCCAAGAAAACCAAGGTCCAGATGTCTAAGGCTGAGTACCTCAAAGCCAACCCTGACCAATTTGACAGGCTTGTTAAGTTTGTTAATGACAAAAGAATTTTCCCAAGTCAGGATACACCTCTTGACGTCCTTCTTACTCCTAAGCCCAAAATGCCACATAGTAACCTTGTATCCAATCCTCCAACTGCCTCTAGATGCATTGATCCATTTTTCATCTCCCTACTTGTAAATGGTTTTAAGCTGAGTAACTATGTTATAGATCCTGGTGCATCTGATAACATGATGCCCGCCAAAGTAGCAACTGCTTTGGGCCTTGAGATGACCAAAAATTTCAGCCATTTTTTCTCCATGGAGAAAAAATAAGTGCCATTGATCGGCCAGATCAAAGATGCATAGTACGCATTCGCTGCATACCCAGAGAAGAAAATAAAAATGACGGTCCTCGTGGCCGATGTACCAGCATCCTACAAAATCATCCTCAAATGCAATTTATGTAAAGATGTTGGAGGAGAACTAAGCATGGATATGTCTGAAGCAAGAATACCCATAAAAGGTGTGATGAAAAAATTGGTTCCTAAAAAGGAGTCAAAGTTTTCAATTACCTAATCAAATGATCCCAGAGCTCAGATCCTATTCGAATCCTTAGGCGTGGGAACTTACTATCTACAAAAAAATGAGGTGGGTGAGTCCTCGAATCAAAATGAGTCAGAAAATGATGATATTTCCTCCCCTTCAAATGAATTATCATCAGGTGATTTGTCTGTCTCCAATCACGAATCCTCATTAGATGATGAAACTTCAGACTTCGACACTGTTAGCCTTGGTGATCCCAACAGTGTCTGGTTGCTTGAATTTGATGGCAGCTACTCTTCGACTAGTTCTAGAGCAGGAATGGTTTTTATTTCCCCCATAGGAAATTTTTTCCCCTTCTCTTTCAAGTTACAATTTGATAACACTAATAACACCACCAAATATGAGGCCCTGGTATTGGGAATGCAAGTTGCGCTGAAGAAAGGTATTAAAAATCTACATGCACAAGGTGATGTTGATCTGATAGTATGTCAAGTGAGAAATCTGTATCAGACAAAGAATGATAGACTCAAGCATTATCGTAATCTAGTATGGGATTCCGTTGAGGAATTCAAAGCTTTCGATATATCTGTTGTTCCTAGAGAATATAATACTAGAGCTAATTCTCTAGCAATCTCCACCACGCTCCTGGTGCCACATAAAGACTTTCGAGGTTCTACCTACACCATTGAGCTGGTTTTCCGTCCAAGTGTCCTTGAAAATTTAGAAAACTGGCAAATTTTCAACGATGATCATTTGATCATTGCCTTTTTGGAGAAAGTACATAACTTTGATGAGTAGTAATTCAAAGGTAGTGATTCTCCATCCTGAGAATCTATGTCAAATATGGACCCTATTACGGGTGAAGAATACTTGTGACTCAGAGGGAATAAGATACCCAAAGGATTAGTATCCTTGGAGAAGCTTTTTGACAAGCATGGTCACTACGTTAAAAATAAACTCTCAGATTTTGACTCATCTAATGAAGTGGAACAAATAAATTTGGGAATTGAAGCTAACCCCAAGATGGTGAACATTGGCAAATGTTGCATGGCCGAAGAAAGAAGATAGTTTGCTTAATTACTACAAGAGTATATGGATGTCTTAGCATATTCCTATGAAGATCTAAAATAATTTTGGCCTAAAGAAGTGCAACATGATATTCCCCTCAAGGCCAGAGCTTTGCCTTACAAACAAAAGCAAAGGCAGTACAATCCCAATATTTTTGGAACAATTCTGGAAGAAGTTCAAAAGATGCTAAACAAACGGATAATATTCCCTATCCATCATTCAACATGGATAGCTAATATCATTCCCGTTCATAAGAGGAATGGTGAAATCCACATTTGTGTAGATTTCATAAATCTAAACTAGTTCACTCAAAGACAATTATCCCCTTCTAGTGATGGACCAAGTCCTACAAAATGTAACCGGATCCAAGATGCTCTCCATGCTGGATGAATTTTCTAGTTACAACCAAATTGAAGTTAATTCAAGCGGTCAACACAAAACTTCTTTCACGACGCCATAGGGGACCTTTGCATATCGCAAGATGCCTTTTGGTTTGATCAATGCTAGAGCCACGTTCCAACGTGCTAATGAAACCTTGAGATAGAAAAAAAGCATTAATTTTAGAATATCATTCTATAGAAGATTGTTTTAAACCATAAATTGATTTGTTCAATTTGCAAACAAGATGTTCATTACCTTTTTTAATGAAACCCAAAGGTTGAGACATAAATTTCTTCATGTAAATCACCATTTAAAAATGCAATTTTAACATTCATTTGATGAATAGACCAATGTGTTGGGTGAAAATTATGTAATCAACTTTGGACAGATTACACAACTTGGACTTCAGCCACAGCTATGTGAGATATGAATCTCTCCTCTCGGAAAGGGGAGGCGCCCTTCTTACTGCTAAGAGAAACAATAGTAAATCACAAAAGTAATTACACAATGTACACAAAATTCACGGAGTGGGGGGTGTGTTACATTCATCCTTCTCTCTTTTTTCAGAGAAGATGTTTACAATGCTTCACGTGTTGGAAGTTCCGAATTCTTGATAACTTGAAACGAACAACTAGCAGTAATGCCAATATCTCTATCTCGTCAAAGCGAAGTAGAGATACCAGAAGTAATTAACAACAAACAAATAAATTAAAAAGGGAAAGCTCACGAAGGCACAAAGTCGTTCCGTAGCTTTATCAATGTTGGATCTGCATAAACGTACCGTTTGCTACGTTAGAAGCACAAAGTCTTCTTAGACGCAACAATTCTTCAAACAGCATGAACGATTACAAGCACAAAGTCTTGTAGATCATCCAACAAGAGTGTCAATAGCACGAACGATTACAAGCACAAAGTCTTGTAGATCCTTCAACAAAGTATCCAAGAGTATGAATAATTATAAGCACAAAGTCTTATAGATTATCCAATCAAGAACATGCAAGAGCATGAATGATTATAAGCGCAAAGTCTTATAGATCACTCAACCAATGATAAACAAAATAACAATGCAATCTAAATAATAGATGTAACACAAAGTTTACATCAACCACTTAGAGTCTTTCAGATTCCTCGAACTAATCACTACCAAATCAAATCAACTTACAAAAGTATCGAATCCAATGCAAAGTTTGGCTTGCAATCCTTTTCTTTATTGATTGAATCTCATTCACAAAGCATGAATGCAAAGTTTCACAAGTTTGCTTACAAAAGGGCAGCACTTCGTTGCAAAAAGACTAAAAGATAATATTACAATGAAAATCCCTCACATTATATAGAAAGAGGGATGAGCAAAAGAAGGAAAGAGATTGAGAAAATCAGGGAGAGTTAGGTGAGTGATTTTAGGAGATCTCACCTAACTTTGACCAAAGTCAAAGTGTAATTTGTTTTGAAAATATTACATCTTTTGACTTGGTGTAATTACAATTTACAAAATGACATTCGAAAATGTCGAGAAATATTTACAAGATGCATAAAGGGATGCACCGGAAATGTCTAACACTGGAGAATAGGGGGCCGCTTCACGTCTCTTTGCATTGGGCGCGGAAGTCTTCAAATTTCCTCCTAGTCTCCTGCACGAACTTCTCATCTGGACCAACGGTGTAATCCACAATGGTGTGAATTCTCGTGATCGATCTCATGGCGGATGAGTGAACCTTTTTGCACTGTCAAGATGCGTCTTCAGAGTTGTCCAATGTGAGCCTGTATCACAAATGATGTTAAATGAAGCTTTTGAAAGTCTGAACTGTCGATCAAATTCGTGATGGCTTCCTTGAAGATCGGGGATATTTCTGCGGCCGGTAGGAAGATACGATTGTCTTCAAGAAGTTGACCAGGCAACTCTCTGATACTTTTGTCAAGAATGTTGCGATGCCCGTCGACATCTTCCTGTACTTGGTGAAGATCTTCAATGAGAGATTGAACCACTTGAATCCTGTGTTTTAGTGATTCTCTTACCTCTACAAACTTTTCTTTGTCGGGAATTACCCCAACCTCCACCAATTTGCTGAGCTTTACCTGTTTCATTTCCGACCATGACAACAGGCATTTTTCCATGTCTCTGCGCTCCTGGGAAATTACGCTCTTTTCTTTATCAAGCTTTGTGGTGAGCTTGGCCAACATGGTGGTTTTCTCATCCGCAGCCAAAATTATCTGAGATCCGTGTTCGATGATCTTTTCAACAAAGTCATACAACACCCTGCCTTTGGAGGCGAATTTCTCAGCTTTCTTGACAGCTGGGTCTTCAATACTTACCACTATCAGCGGTTGTGCATTACTTGGAGAACCGGCAAGTCTCTTTACAACAGTGGCATAATGCTCTGCCCTCTGTTTGTACATGTTATGAGATTGCTCAACTTTGTCCAGCCTTCCTGCCAAGATATCCAAAGTGACTTGCGCATCGACTTTTGCACTTTCGTTGGTAACCTTACTTAATTTGGACCTTTATCCTTTTATGTGTTCCTCCATATTGACATCACCTTCTTGATTCGTTGGTATACCAATTTGACATACTTGACCTTATCAACATTATTGTAGGTATACTTTGCCTTCTTCTTCCCTTTGTGCTTTGGAGAACTATCTCTTCAAGGTCGAGCTCTCTGGAGAAATCATTTTGCTTTACGCTTGACACTTGAGATATTAGCCAAGGAGGAAGAAAGAAGTGTGAACCGGATTTACTATCAAGTTGATCGCCATTGCCACCTTTGAAGTTATTGTCACATCTGAACTCACCATTGGTATCGTGACAATTGGAGAAGTGTTTGTCATCATCGCTCCTGTAGTTGACACATTGAGCTGATCACGCATTGACTCATTCATGAAAGCAATTGAATTCATTTTCAGAAGTGATATCATCGTTGGCGAAGCAAGCTAGGAATGGGCGATGGTGGGCTTGGCGGTATATCAACCGTATGGATGCTTGTCACTGAAGGAGTATCAAGCTGGGTTGATGCTGCAGGGATAGGGGATATCTCAGCTGCAGGAATGCTTGTGGTAGGAATAGGTGACGAGGGAACAGGAGGTGGAGGAGTTCTTGAATCTGGAGTGGTATGAGGAACATTTGAAGTCACGAGCGATGATGTTCTATGGATTTCCTCAACTACATTCTCGGGAGAAGTAGTTATTTCTTCATCATGCTCGAGTTCCTGTTGATCACCCTCTTGTCTCTCCGAATCTAGCTCACCTTCGAAGTCACCTTCAGATCCTTCTTCAGAATCTTCATCAAACTCTTGCCCGCTTTCAGAAACCTCTTCGGCATCGGAGTCTGCTTCTGCTGAATCTTCATCTTCAGCGGATTGGTCGCTTGAAGTATCTTCTTCATCGGAATCTATCTCCTCTGAGATGGGATTTTACCCTTAGAGCGAGATGGATGAGATTTCGTCTTCTCTGTCTCTTGGACAGCCTGGGTATCTTTTTTACCAACAGTGAACTTAATCCTTGGACCTCTTCATGAAGAAGTGGGAACGGCCGCTGATTTGTTTCTGTCGCGGAGTTCTTGCTGTTGGCGTACTTCTGCCTCGGACTCTTCTCCTTCTGAGTCTGTCCTGAAACTTTTAATTGTATGACCATGTTTGTGTAACCATTCTTCTGTGTTGGCTAGGATTGGTCTCAGCCTTTCTCTCATGTTGGTGACCTCTTTTCTAGACCACTGTATTGCAGGCAACGACCTCTTAGCAATGCCTTGCTCATCATAGACAGCGTTCATGATATCGCCTAGATCCTCAAAATCCTCTGGTAGGTCAGCGATACCAAGATCTCTGATTTGTTGAACTGTCAATCTGCAATAGTCCATTTTGCGAATGGCTTCTTCATCTCTGTAATCTGCCCATATGTCTTCAAAACGGTACCTGTGTTGGTGACCTTTTTGCAACTTCTTTCTGACATCTCGGTAGTCAAAATCAAACCTATACCTGTAGGTTTTGATGGTCATGATCTGCATCTCAGCGTAGAAAGACTTAGCTTTTTGTGCAGTTTGGATAGTATATCTGCCGATGGTCAGTGGGAACTTGAATCCATGCTTGTGGTTGCTTCTTCGTTCTTTCTGCACTGACATCAGCTGTCTGCATGTTTCCATGAGAACCCACTTATCCGAAGGATAACGTGGTAGCATGTAGGGACAACCGGTGTAACAACCTACTCTCAAGTAAGTAAACGTTGGGAATTGGAGAAAAATACATCCAACTTTACTTACCACCTTATAAGCCTCATCAGACACTCTTCTTCTTTCCAGAGCTGGATCAAAGTTGAAGAGTAAGGGCGAAAGCATCAGTGACCCGTCTGAAATGATGAAAGCTCTCCTTTAGCTCCAACTGATAGAAATATCTGTACACAGGCACCATCATTCGATTCCCCTTTGTAGATAGACCTGGGAATTGTCTCATCACAGCTGCCGCATACACCAGGTAAGAAGTCATGTAGAACTTCAATGTAGAAGGAGCATTAATCAACTGCTTGTGCATCTCATCACTGATTTGTTTACCCCAGTCAATATGCACCTTCTGCCTCCTTATGATCCTGATGTACTCATACATCCAATCGTGAAAGGTGGATGATTCCGGCAAACCCTTCACTCTGCTCAGAAATGTGATCATATCCTTGACGTCATCTTTGAAGTCACTTCTCAGGAGTCCTTTCGGCCATCTAGAAACAAACGATCTAAGCTTTTTGAGCCATTGAGTATTTATCAACTGTTTGGATTTATTGGGATCAACATCGAAAATCTCCTGTGCTTTTGATATAGAAATGTCAATATATTTGTCCATGTGAGGAACCTTGAAGACAATGTCAAAGAAATCGGGGTCGAGTCTCAGAATCTCGTGCCCGGAAGAGTCGATCACACTTCTGCTTTCTCGGATGTAATGAGACGCAATTTGAAGAACAAACTCAGTATTGTGCGTAGCTGTGGGGAACATCGCCACCAAGTGGAGATTGCTGTGTATGATTTCCCTCATTGAATCAGGGAGAGGCTTCGTCTCTGTCAACTTTGCGAAGTCAACCAAGTCTTGATGGCCAACTTCTGTATCCTTTATTTCTTCAACTTTCGAAAGCACCATAGTTGGTGGATAGACGCCTTGATATTTGTACTTCATCTTGCTTTTTGCTTTTGAAGAAGAAGGAGGCTTCGTAGCAGTCATCAAAAGAAACTGGAACACTGAGCACTCTTGACTTGACAATCTCTGAGAGTAGACTGTAATCCTTTTAGCCAGAACAAACACCAATTGTTAGGAAACATGGGTAAGCGCGAAATGAGCACAAGGGTGAACATTCATGAAGCGGATGGCGAGGCATGCAAAACGATGCACGAATGTGGAAAAACGAGGCTCAGGAATGCACTGGTCAAAATTGAAGTTCGTTTGGAAGAGATTGGAAAAAGTCAGAAAAAAGTGTAAGGGCGCTAAAATTCAGCGCCCTTACATTCTGAGAAAATTGCTTTTGGTGTAAGGGCGCTAAATTTTAGCGCCCTTACACTTTCCAGTGTTAGGCAGTTTCGAGGTATCTTCAAAATGTCATAGCGCGGAAATTTAGCGCTTTTGCAATTCTGGCAATTCTTGAAGATGTAAATGCAGGAAGGAACGGACGAAGGCGCTTTGACAGATGCAATGTTTGTAGAATGAAAGCTTTCAAAATCATCTCCATACTATCACATTCGCATTCAAAGGTGTTAGGAATTCTTTTTCACAATGGCGAATCTTTTCAAGTTTTACCAAAACGAATGAAGAACTTCTGAGATAGATATCTCAACACAATCACATCGGGTAGATAGAAGTTCCCAAGGGAAATTGCGTACAGAGGAGAAAGGTAGAAAGAAACGTGTATGGAGAATAAGAATGGGACGCGTAGGGAAACACAGAAACGCGAATGCAGAACAATACGCGTTTGGAGAAAACAAAGAAAGGAATGCGTAGGGTTAGCAAAGGCTCACCAATGTTCTTGCAATGAAAGCAAACAATGAAAGGCAAACGCGAAGGAAAAGAAGGACGCATCCAAAACAATGAAGGAGGATCCCATTGCGTAAAGAGAAGAAAAACGCGAATGGAGAACAACAAAAACGAGTGTAATGAAAAATGTGAAAGTAAGAAACAAAAACGCGTATGCTAATAATGAACATATACAAATGAAAAGACAAAGCTAAATGGAAAACCTTACCAGGGCAAAACAGGAATCTTGCTGAAGAAGCGAATGGCGAAAATCCTCAAAACGCAAATTTGCAGTTGAAGAGCAAACGCACAGCAAGAGGAGAGGAAAAAATGAAATAAAATAAAAACAACCAAAGTGGCGAATTCATCCACTTAGATGAAAATGAAAATTGAAAATCTAACTCAAGTCGTGCAATAAATTTAGGCACGAAAAGTGGCATGATTGACGAAAAACGCGAAAACGTGAAGAAACGTGCCAGAGGCATGAAAAAAAAAAGTTAAGTGTCGAAAGAAAATGTAATGGCGCTAAAATTTAGCGCCCTTACATTTTTTTGGAAATTCACTGCATGTAGGGGCACTAAATTTTAGCGCCCTTACATTTCCAGACTTAGTCAAATTTTTGGAATTTCCCTGCAGGAGCGCACTTTTTCAGTGCTACTGCATCTTTCGCAATTTGCAAAGTATGAACAGTGAAACGTCGCGAAAGATCTCGTTTCGAAGGTCTTTGCGAGGCGAACAAGGGAGAATGCTCGAATTGACTATTCGAGACTTGGGAACGCATTTTGAGGTGACTTGAAAATTGCTCTGTTATGCGTACTTGAACTTCACGAATCCTTGGAAACAGACAAGTTTCGTAGGGGGGTTATCCGTGGAACGAGCGCTGCTAGATTCCGTGATAACAGCTGGCTCCTGCTGGGGATCTTCCTTTGGTTGTTCTTTAGAAAAGAAAGAAGGGAGAAGAAATCCAGAATTCAAGTGCCTTTATCCATCCATTGGGCTTGGAGTCAGGCGACGACGATGACAAAACAAAAGCAAAGACTCAAAAGGACTTAAAAATACAAAGTATTTACATACCAATGCCGACTTCTTTACTGTGTAAAGTGCTTGAGATGTTGCCCACTATGAGGAAGGGAAAATGGCGTCCCATCTCCGTATGCTAACAAGAAACTATTTTCACCATGCAACTGATGTATTTGGAAAGGTCCAGTCCATAGTGAATCAAATTTCCCGTGCATACCTTTTGGCTCTCTTCGTTTGTCCCATAGGAGGACGAGGTCACCAACTTGAAATTCTCGAGACTTGGCCTTCTTGTCGAACAGCTTCTTCACTTGATCCTGGTGTTCCGCAATGCGGTCAGCCACCTGAACTCGATTCTCTTCCAATTCAGAGAGATACATGATGCGCTTGTCGACAGAATTGTCAAACGTCTCATCCTCAACGGCCTTAGCCAACTTGAGGGCTGGTAGTTCCAAAGTTATAGGAATCTCGGCATTCAATTCGTACAAGAGCTGAAAAGGAGACATGCCGATAGCTCGTTTCAGAGTTATTCTTTCTTCCCACAAAGCGTCAAACAAAGCCTTGTTCCACAAATGTTGATTCTCGTCCACCAGCTTGCGGATTATAGTTACCAGATTCTTGTTACTAGATTCCGCTTGACCATTACCCTGCGGATAATAGTCGGAAGAATGTGACAAAGTGATACCATGCTCGAAACAAAACTCCGTGATCTCATTTGACGAGAAAGTAGAAGCGTTGTCCGCAACAATCTTGTTCGGCACACCGAACCTGGAAATAATATTCTCTTTTAAGAAATCGCACACTACTTCCGAAGTAGCACGCTTGGTAGGTATTGCTTCCACCCATTTGGTGAAATAGTCTGTAGTCGTCAAAACATAGACATGTCCAGCACTTGACGATGGATTCACTGCACCTATAAAATCAATGCCCCATTGTTGGAAAGGTTCATCAATCACGACAGGTTTTAACGGCAAAGATGCCAATTTTGGACGGCCAACAAACTGTTGGCACAATTCACACTTACGCACCCAAGAGTACATGTCCTGAAAGAGTGTAGGCCAGTAATACTTTGCTCTCAGGATTTTGTGAGCAGTTATTGGCGCTGAGAAATGTCCACCACATGCCAAATCATGGTAAGATTTCAGCAACTTTTGCTGTTGCTCTTTATCAACACACCTGAGAAATGTTCCATCCATCGCACGCTTATAAAAGCCACTATCCCACAAGACAAAATTAGTTGACTTTAGCTTGACGGTCCTGTTTTCTTTCAGAGTTAAGTGGTTAGGACATTCTCCATATGTCAGGAAGTGAGCTATGTTGGAAAACCATTCATCAGTGGTGCTAACGAATAGTACCATAGGAAGTGTACTAGGATCAACCTCTTCATCTGAGACCTCCTCATCTTCCAAAATTTCCTTGCCTGGATTGTTTTCTGCAATGAGCTGACAAAGGCCACGTCCACGTATCAGCTTAGTAGGCTTTATCTCTAGATCATATTCTTGAATCTTAGCAATCCAGTTTCCTCTTTTCGTTCCAAATTCCTATTGTGTGAGGATAGATTTGACAGTTGAATCTGGAACGAGGACTTTGACATGACTGCCCAGAATGTAGAACCAGAAATGCTTGACGGCTTTCACCACTGCAAAAGCATGCTTTTCCATCTGACAATATTTCAACTCGTAATTCTTTAGAGGGAAACTCATGAATGCAATAGGGGATTCAAAACCCTCATCATTTTCCTGCACCAAGATTGCTGATAGCTTATGCTCGGAAGCATAACTGTACATCACAAACTCCTTGGTATAGTTAGGGCAAACCAATACAGGCGCATGAGCTATGGCCTCCTTGATGTCATCGAACGCTGCTTTGCCTTCTGCCGTCCAATGAAACGTGGCATTACCCTTCATCATGTTCACAATGTGACGGGTCTTTTCAACAAATTTTGGAAGAAATCTTCTCAAGAAGTTTACCTTGCCAAAAAAGGAATGAACGACTTTCTTGCTTGACGGCAAAGCGAGGGACTTGATTCCATTGACTCTTTCTGAGTCAATCTTGATTCCTTCAGCAGATACTACGTGACCAAGAAGTTTACCTTCTGTCACCCCAAAAGTTGACTTTTTGGGATTGAGGGAAATGCCGTGCTGACGGCATCTCTCTAGAGTTTGTCTCAAATGATATAAATGCTCATGGCGTTGCTTGGAGAATACCGTAAGATCGTCAAGGTACACCACAATGAACTTACCCATTACGTCACGGAAAGCAAGATCCATGGCACGTTGGAATGTAGCGCCGGCGTTGATCAAACCAAATGGCATCCTACGATACGCAAAGGTTCCCCAAGGTGTTGTGAAAGCGGTTTTGTGTTGATCGCTTGAATTCACTTCAATTTGATTGTAACCGGAAAATCCGTCTAGCATAGAGAGCATCTTGGATCCAGTTACATTTTGTAGAACTTGATCCATCACTGGGAGTGGGTAATTGTCTTTGAGAGACAATTGATTTAGATTTCTGAAATCTACACAAATGCGGATTTCACCATTCTTCTTACGAACGGGGACGATATTGGCTATCCATGTTGAATGATGGATAGGGAATATTATCCGCGCATTCAGCATCTTTTGAACTTCAGCTAAAATCGTTCCAGAAATCTTGGGATTGTACTGCCTCTGCTTTTGTTTGTAAGGTAAAGCACCAACCTTGAGAGGAATGTCATGTTGCATTTCCTTGGGCCGAAATGACTTTAGATCGTCATATGAATATGCCAAGACGTCAATGTACTCCTTCAGTAACTGAGCAAACTGTCTTCTTTCTTCGGCCGTGGAACATTTTCCAATGTTGACCATCTTAGGATCGGCCTCAATTCCCAAATTTATCTGTTCAACCTCATTATATGAGTCAGAATCTGAGAGTTGTTTCTTTACGTGGCGATCATGCTTATCAAAAAGTTTCTCCAAGGATACCAATCCTTTAGGGATCTTATTCCCTTTGAGTTGTAGATATTCCTCGCCTGTAACAGGATCTAGATCAGACACGGATTCTCGAAGTGGAGAATCGCTGCCCTCAAAGTACAACTCATCGAAATTCTCTGCTTTCTCAAGAAAGGCGATAATTTGATGGTCGTCGTTGAAAATCTGCCAGTTTTCTGAATTGTCAGGTACACTTGGGCGAAAAACCAACTCTATGGTGTAGGTAGAACCTTGAAAGTCTTTGTGTGGTACCAAGAGCGTGGCAGAGATCGCAAGGGAATCAAATCTAGTATTGTATTCTCTGGGAACAACGGAGATATCAAAAGCCTCGAATTCCTCAATGGAATCCCATATTAGATTACGATAATGCCTGAGTCTCTCATTCTTTGTTTGATAGAGATTTCTCACTTGACATACTATCAACTCGGCATCACCTTGCGCATGAAGATTTTTTATACCTTTCTTCAACGCAACTTGCATTCCCAGTAACAGGGCTTCATACTCGGCGGTGTTATTGGTGTGATCAAACTGCAGCTTGAAGGAGAAAGGGAAAAACTTGCCTGATGGTGAGATGAAAACCATTCCTGCTCCAGAACCGGTCGAAGAGTAGCTACCATCAAACTCGAGCAGCCAGACACCGTTGGAATCACCAACTGGAACAGTGTCAAAATCCAAAACTTCATCCTTTGACGAAGATTCATGGTCGGAGATGGACAAATCTCCTGATGAGTTTCATCTGAAGTTGACGAAATATCATCTTTTTCTAACTCATTTCGAGTTGAGGATTCTCCTACCTCATCTGTTTGTAGGTAGTAAGTTCCCACGCCTGAAGATTCGAACAAAATCTGAGCTCTGGGATCATCGGACTCAACAACCGAAAACTTTGATTCCTTTTCAGGAATCAACTTTTGCATCACACCTTTTACTAGTATTCTTGCTTCGGACATATCCATACTTAGTTCTCCTCCAACATCTTTGCAGAAATTGCGTCCGAGGAGTATACCGTAGGAAGCTGGTACATCGGCTACGAAGACCGTCATTTTTATCTTCTTCTCCAGGTATGCGGCGAATGCATATTGGGCATCCTTGATCTGACCAATCAATGGCACTTGCTTATTTTCCATGGAAAAGCAACGGCTGAAGGTTTTGGTCATTTCAAGGCCTAACGCAGTAGCTACCTTGGCGGGCATTACATTGTCAAATGCACCAGAGTCTATGACACAATTACTCAACTTGAAACCATTTACAAGTAGGGAGATGAAAAATGGATCAATGCGTCCAGAAGCAGTTGGAGGGTTAGATACGAGGTTACTCTGTGATACTTTGGGTTTAGGAGTAACTGGGACGTCAGGAGGAGTATCCTGACTTGGGGAGATCTTTTTATCATTTACGAACTTGACAAGCCTGTCAAATTGGTCGGGGTTGGCTTTGAGGTATTCAGCCTTGGACATTTGAACCTTGGTTTTCTTGGCATGGTCAATAATGTCGAAAGCCTGGAAAGAACTTTGTAGATTAGAAGCCGTAACTTCACTGATTGGTTTCATAAAGGGCACACTGGTCTTTGGAACGGGAGGATTAGCTTTAGGAACAATGGGAGTTGACGAAGAAGAACGGGGTGCACTTACTTGCGGATTTGCTGCTTTCTTAGGCTGCCAAGGGAGGGGAGATCCTCTTTTGGCAATCGTTATGGGCTGCTTTTCTTTTTCTGGGACAGCAGCAGCTTGAGCTTTGTCAAGTTCACTTTGTTGATGCCGCGTAAAAACAGCGTAAGTGTCAGTCACCAAGTCGTCTTCTTCTTCTTCTTCCATCATTTGCAAATAGCTGATCTTGGAGTCGCCAGCCGATTCAGTTTCTTCTTCTTGGAAGAGATCGGCATTTTCTTCTTCAGGATATTCGGGCTGAGCATAATCATCTTGTTCAGTCTCATAGTACCCAGCGGCATTGTTAGCAGGCGGGGCTTCAAGAGCAAGTCGTCCTGGAGGTGCTGGGAGACGATTCTGATTTTTGTTGCCAGCATAGTTAGGAAAAGTCCTCCTAGGGACGTCTTTGTAGTTGTTACCATTGTTGTTTCTCAACACTTGCTTCTTAAGAGACAGAACTTCATTTTCCAACCTTTGGACCATGGGATCTATGAAATTGGAGCTGGCAGTGGAGGTACCAGCATTTGATGCTGAAGATCCTGAGGCTTGCATCCTTTTATTTCCGTTAGTTCCCATCCTGATTTCTCCAGCAAGGATCATGTCGTCCTCCAGACTGGTAGCCAATTGCTGGGCTGCTGCAACGTTAGCAAGATTTTCCCTACGCAAGTAGAAACTTACCTTAGGTAATTGGGTGTTGATGAAGAAGCATTTCAGGTTGTGATCCGTTGGCTTTGCATCATTGGGGATCCGTGTCACCAACTTATTGAACTTCGCCACAAACTCGCGCATAGGCTCGTGAGCTTCTTTACGCATGGTGGTGAGTTGCGCCAACAGAGCATGTGAATCTTCAGCAGGCTTAAACCTTTCTTCAAATTTAGTGCGAAGAGTGGCCCAATTGGTGACGGAAGCATTGGGAAGAGTAAAGAACCATTCGGCTGCAATCCCTTGAAGGGATTCAATGAACAATCTTACAGAAACATCTTCGTGCTCAATGCCAAGAACGCCGCATACTATGTAGAATGCGGATATGTGCTCATCGGGGTGTTGTTTGCCATCACCTTGAAATTTTGGAAGATGCTTCCTGGATACACGAGGAAGTTCGTGTAAAGGTGGAGTCAAACGGAGGGGACCAAAAGCATTTCCCCACGGTCCTGCAGGTGGTGCGGCCATGACTGGTTGCACAACAGATGCTTGAACAGGACGTCTGCGATAAACTGACCAAACACTTGGGATCGGAGATCTTTGGCTACGTGGAGGGAAGCTTATAGCCCGCTGCAGTGGTGACCTTGCTCGTGGAAGAGTAAATGGAAAGTCACGTTGCAGCAACTCTTCAAAGAGTGGATCTATTATTCCTTGAGCCCTCAATCCTCTTGTATATATTCGGTCCGCCAGAATGTAGATCTGAATACAAAGGGTCTTACAGAGTTAACAATATACAAAAGAACAGCAAGAAAAAGGAAACTTATCTACTTCAATCCGAAGTGTGAGGCTCAGATTGCGTATGTAGGTTCCCCAGTAGAGTCGCCAAAAAACTGTTGGGTGAAAATTATGTAATCAACTTTCGACAGATTACACAACTTGGACTTCATACAGCTATGTGAGATATGAATCTCTCCTCTCGGAAAGGGGCGCCCTTCTTACTGCTAAAAGAAACAATAGTAAATCGGAAAAGTAATTACACAATGTACCACGAAATTCACGGAGTGGGGGTGTGTTACATTCATCCTTCTCTCTTTTTTAGAGAAGATGTTTACAATGCTTCACGTGTTGGAAGTTCCAATTCTTGATAACTTGAAACGAACAACTAGCAGTAATGCCAATATCTCTATCTCGTCAAAGCGAAGTAGAGATACCGAAGTAATTAACAACAAACAAATAAATTAAAAAGGGAAAGCTCACAAGGCACAAAGTCGCATAAGCGTCATTTGCTACGTTAGAAGCACAAAGTCTTCTTAGACGCTAAACAATTCTTCAAACAGCATGAACGATTACAAGCACAAAGTCTTGTAGATCATCCAACAAGAGTGTCAATAGCACGAACGATTACAAGCACAAAGTCTTGTAGATCCTTCGACAAAGTATCCAAGAGTATGAATAATTATAAGCACAAAGTCTTATAGATTATCCAATCAAGAACATGCAAGAGCATGAATGATTATAAGCGCAAAGTCTTATAGATCACTCAACCAATGATAAACAAAATAACAATGCAATCTAAATAATAGATGTAACACAAAGTTTACATCAACCACTTAGAGTCTTTCAGATTCCTCGAACTAATCACTACCAAATCAAATCAACTTACAAAAGTATCGAATCCAACGCAAAGTCTGGCTTGCAATCCTTTTCTTTATTGATTGAATCTCATTCACAAAGTATGAACGCAAAGTTTCACAAGTTTGCTTACAAAAGGGCAGCACTTCGTTGCAAAAGACTAAAAGATAATATTACAATGAAAATCCCTCACCTTATATAGAAAGAGGGATGAGCAAAAGAAGGAAAGAGATTGAGAAAATCAGGGAGAGTTAGGTGAGCGATTTTAGGAAATCTCACCTAACTTTGACCAAAGTCAAAGTGTAATTTGTTTTGAAAATATTACATCTTTGGACTTGGTGTAATTACAATTTACAAAATGACATTTGAAAATGTCGAGAAATATTTACAAGATGCATAAAGGGATGCACCGGAAATGTCTAACACTGGAGAATAGGGGGCGCTTCACGTCTCTTTGCATTGGGCGCGGAAGTCTTCAAATTTCCTCCTAGTCTCCTGCACGAACTTCTCATCTGGACCAACGGTGTAATCCACAATGGTGTGAATTCTCGTGATCGATCTCATGGCAGATGAGTGAACCTTTTTGCACCTGTCAAGATGCGTCTTCAGGTTGTCCAATGTGAGCCTTGTATCACAAATGATGTTCAGCGAAGCTTCTGAGAAGTCTGAACTGTCGATCAAATTCGTGATGGCTTCCTTGAAGATCAGGGATATTTCTGCGGCCGGTAGGAAGATACGATTGTCCTCAAGAAGTTGACCAGGCAACTCTCTGATTCTTTTGTCAAGAATGTTGCGATGCCCGTCGACATCTTCCTGTACTTGGTGAAGATATTCAATGAGAGATTGAACCACTTGAATCCTGTGTTTTAGTGATTCTCTTACCTCTACAAACTTTTCTTTGTCGGGAATTACCCCAACCTCCACCAATTTGCTGAGCTTTACCTGTTTCATTTTTGACCATGACAACAGGCATTTTTCCATGTCTCTGCGCTCCTGGGAAATTACGCTCTTTTCTTTATCAAGCTCTGTGGTGAGCTTGGCCAACATGGTGGTTTTCTCATCCGCAGCCAAAATTATCTGAGATCCGTGTTCGATGATCTTTTCAACAAAGTCATACAACACCCTACCTTTGGAGGTGAATTTCTCAGCTTTCTTGACAGCTGGGTCTTCAATACTTACCACTGTCAGCGGTTGTGCATTACTTGGAGAACGGGAAAGTCTCTTACTAGCAATTGGCATATACGCCCTCTATTTGTACATATTCACGAGATTGCTCAACTTTGTCAGCCTTCTGCTTAAGATGTCAAGTGACTTAGCATCGGCTTTTGCACTTCGTTGGTAACCTTGCCAAGTGGACCTTTATCCTTTGTCCTTAGTCCTCCTTAATGACATCACCTTCTTGATTCAGTGGTATGCCAATTTTAGCATACTTGTGGCCAGACTTATCAACATTCAGCCTCGAGTATACTTTTTCCTTCTTCTTCCCTTTGGCCTTTGGAGGGACTATCTCTTTAAGGTCAAGCTCCTCTGGAGAAATCATTTAGCACTGCGGCAGGCACTTGAGATATTAGCTAAGGAGGAAGAAAGAAATTAGCAGAGTGCGGATTTACTATCAGTTGGTACCATTGCCACCTTTGAGTTATTGTCACATCTGAACTCACCATTATTATCGTGACAATTGGAGAAGTGTTGTCATCATCGCTCCATGGTGACACATTGAGCTAATCACGCATTGACTCATTCATGAAACGATTGAATTCGTTCTCAGAAGTGATATCATACGTTGGTGAAGACAAGCTAGGAATGGACGATGGTGGGCTTGACAGTATATCAACCGTATGGATGCTTGTCACTGAAGGAGTATCAAGCTGGGTTGATGCTGCAGGGATAGGGGATATCTCGGCTGCAGGAATGCTTGTGGTAGGAATAGGTGACGAGGGAACAGGAGGTGGAGGAGTTCTTGACTCAAGAGGGGTATGAGGAACGTTTGAAGTCACGGGCGATGATGTTTTGTGGATTTCCTCAACTACGTTCTCGGGAGGAGTAGTTATTTCTTCATCATGCTCGGGTTCCTGTTGATCACCCTCTTGTCTCTCTGATTCTGGCTCACCTTCGAAGTCACCTTCAGATCCTTCTTCAGAATCTTCATCAGACTCTTGTCCGCTTTCAGAAACCTCTTTGGCATCGGAGTCTGCTTCTGCTGAATCTTCATCTTCAGCGGATTGGTCGCTTGAAGTATCTTCTTCATCGGAATCTATCTCCTCTGAGATGGGCTTTTTACCCTTAGAGCGAGATGGATGAGATTCCATCTTCTCTGTCTCTTGGACAGCCTGGGTATCTTTCCTACCAACAGTGAACTTGATCCTAGGGCCTCTCCGTGAAGAAGTGGGAACGGCCGCTGATTTGTTTTTGTCGCGGAGTTCTTGCTGTTGGCGTGCTTTTGCCTCAGACTCTTCTCCTTCTGAGTCTGTCCTGAAACTTTTCATTGTATGACCATGTTTGTGTAACCATTCTTCTGTGTTGGCTAGGATTGGTCTCAGCCTTTCTCTCATGCTGGTGACCTCTTTTCTAGACCACTATATTGCAGGCAACGGCCTCTTAGCAATGCCTTGCTCATCATAGACAGCGTTCATGATATCACCTGGATCCTCAAAATCCTCTGGTAGGTCAGCGATACCAAGATCTCTGATTTGTTGAACTGTCAATCTACAATAGTCCATTTTGCGAATGGCTTCTTCATCTCTGCAATCTGCCCAGATGTCTTCAAAACGGTACCTGTGTTGGTGACCTTTTTGCAACTTCTTTCTAACATCTCGGTAGTCAAAATCAAACCTATACCTGTAGGTTTTGATGGTCATGATCTGCATCTCAGCATAGACAGACTTAGCTTTTTGTGTAGTTTGGATAGTATATCTGCCGATGGTCAGTGGGAACTTGAATCCACGCTTGTGGTTGTTTCTTCGTTCTTTCTGCACTGACATCAGCTGTCTGCATGTTTCCATGAGAACCCACTTATCCGAAGGATAACGTGGTAACATGTAGGGACAACCGGTGTAACAACCTACTCTCAAGTAAATAGCGTTGGGGAATTGGAAAAATACATCCAACTGCTTACCATATAAGCCTCATCGGACACTCTTCTTCTTTCCAAAATTTGGATCAAAGGATTGAAGGTAAGAGCAAAAGCCGATGACCCGTGCGAAATGATGAAAGCTCCTTGCTCAAGCTGATAAAATATCTGTACCACGAGGCACCATCATTCGATTCCTTTGTAGATAGACACAGGAATTGTCTCATCACAGTGCGCTGCGTACACGGTGGAAGTCATGTAGAACTTCAATGTAGAAGGAGCGTTGATCAACTGCTCGTGCATCTCATCACTGATTTGTTTACCCCAGTCAATATGCACCTTCTACCTCCTTATGATCTTGATGTACTCATACATCCAATCGTGAAAGGTGGATGATTCTGGCAAACCCTTCACTCTGCTTAGAAACGTGATCATATCTTTGACGTCATCTTTGAAGTCGCTTCTCAGGAGTCCTTTCGGCCATCTAGAAACAAACGATCTAGGCTTTTTGAGCCATTGAGTATTTATCAACTGTTTGGCTTTATTGGGATCAACGCCAATCTCTGTGCTTTGATATAGAAGTAATATTATATTTGTCCATATGAGGAACCTTGGGAACAATGTCAAAGTAGAAATTCGAGTCTTAGAATCTAGATGCCGGAAGGTGATCACATACCTTTCTGGATAATGAACAATTTGAAGAACAAACTCAGTATTGTGCGCAACTGTGGGGAACATCGCCACCAAGTGGAGATTGCTGTGTACGATTGCCCTCATTGAATCGGGGAGAGGCTTCGTCTCTGTCAACTTTGCGAAGTCAACCAAGTCTTGATGGCCAACTTCTGTATCCTTTATTTCTTCAACTTTCGAAAGCACCATAGTTGGCGGATAGATGCCTTGATATTTGTACTTCATCTTGCTTTTTGCTTTCAAAGAAGGAGGCTTCGTAGCAGTCATCAAAAGAAACTGGAACACTGAGCACTCTTGACTTGATGATCTCTGAGAGTAGACTGTAATCCTTTTAGCCAGAACAAACACCGATTGTTAGGAAACATGGGTAAGCGCGAAATGAGCACAAGGGTGAACATTCATGAAGCGGATGGCGAGGCACACAAAACGATGCACGAATGTGGAAAAATGAGGCTCAGGAATGCACTGGTCAAAATTGAAGTTCGTTTGGAAGAGATTGGAAAAATTCAGAAAAAAGTGTA
>VDFB02268131.1:0-48373 GCA_007258455.2 Sequoia sempervirens | reverse complement strand
TTGCTACGTTAGAAGCACAAAATCTTCTTAGACGCAACAATTCTTCGAACAGCATGAACGATTACAAGCACAAAGTCTTGTAGATCATCCAACAAGAGTGTCAATGAGCACGAACGATTACAAGCACAAAGTCTTGTAGATCCTTCAACAAAGTATCCAAGAGTATGAATAATTACAAGCACAAAGTCTTGTAGATTATTCAACAAGAACATGTAAGAGCATGAATGATTATAAGCACAAAGTCTTATAGATCATTCAACCAATGATAAAAGAAATAATGAAATGCAATCTAAATAATAGATGTAACACAAAGTTTACATCAACCACTTAGAAGTCTTTCAGTTCCTCAGACAATGCTACCAAAATCAAAATCAGCTTACAAAATGCTCGAATCGATCTGAGAAGTTTGGCTTGCAATCCTTTTCTTTATTGATTGAATCTCATTCACAAAGTATGAACGCAAAGTTTCACAAGTTTGCTTACAAAAGGGCAGCACTTCGTTGCAAAAGGCTAAAAGATAATATTACAATGAAAATCCCTCACCTTATATAGAAAGAGGGATGAGCAAAAGAAGGAAAGAGATTGAGAAAATCAGGGAGAGTTAGGTGAGCGATTTTAGGAGATCTCACCTAACTTTGACCAAAGTCAAAGTGTAATTTGTTTTGAAAATATTACATCTTTTGACTTGGTGTAATTACAATTTACAAAATGACATTCGAAAATGTCGAGAAATATTTACAAGATGCATAAAGGGATAATGCAGAATGTCTAACTCTTGGAGAATAGGGGGCCGCTTCACGTCTCTTTGCATTGGGCAAGGAAGTCTTCAAATTTCCTCCTAGTATCCTGCACGAACTTCTCATCTGGACCAACGGTGTAATCCACAATGGTGTGAATTCTCGTGATCGATCTCATGGCAGATGAGTGAACCTTCTTGCACCTGTCAAGATGCGTCTTCGGGTTGTCCAATGTGAGCCTTGTATCACAAATGATGTTTAGTGAAGCTTCTGAGAATACGAGCTGTCGATCAAATGCAGTGATGGCTTCCTTGAATCGGGGATATTCTGCGGCCCGGGCGGAAGATCTTGGGTGTCCTCAAAGAAGTGACCGAGGCAACTCTTCGATTCTTTGTCAAGAATGTTGCGGTGCCCATCGACATCTTCCTGTACTTGGTGAAGATCTTCAATGAGAGATTGAACCACTTGAATCCTGTGTTTTAGTGATTCTTTTACCTCTACAAACTTTTCTTTGTCGGGAATTACCCCAACCTCCACCAATTTGCTGAGCTTTACCTGTTTCATTTCCGACCATGACAACAGGCATTTTTCCATGTCTCTGCGCTCCTGGGAAAGTATGCTCTTTTCTTTATCAAGCTTTGTGGTGAGCTTGGCCAACATGGTGGTTTTCTCATCCGCAGCCAAAATTATCTGAGATCCGTGTTCGATGATTTTTTCAACAAAGTCATACAACACCCTGCCTTTGGAGGCGAATTTCTCAGCTTTCTTGACAGCTGGGTCTTCAATATTTACCACTGTCAGCGGTTGTGCATTACTTGGAGAACCGACAAGTCTCTTTACAACAGTGGCATAATGCTCTGCCCTCTATTTGTACATGTTACGAGATTGCTCAACTTTGTCCAGCCTTCCTGCCAAGATATCCAAAGTGACTTGCGCATCGGCTTTTGCACTTTCGTTGGTAACCTTGCCAAGCTGGACCTTTGTTACTGTGTAGTCCTCCATATTGACATCACCTTCTTGATTCGGTGGTATGCCAATTTTAGCATACTTATGGCCAGCCTTATCAACATTCAGCCTTGAGTATACTTTTGCCTTCTTCTTCCCTTTGGCCTTTGGAAGAACTATCTCTTCAAGGTCGAGCTCCTTTGGAGAAATCATTTGCTTTTTACGCTTCGACACTTGAGATATTAGCCAAGGAGGAAGAAAAGAAGTGTGAAATTCTGGATTTACTATCAAGTTAGTCGCCATTGCCACCTCTGAAGTTATTGTCACATCTGAACTCACCATTGGTATCGTGACAATTGGAGAAGTGTTTGTCATCATCGCTCCTGTAGTTGACACATTGAGCTGATCACGCATTGACTCATTCATGAAACAATTGAATTCATTCACCGAGTTATTATCATCGTTGGCGAAGACTGAAGCTAGGAATGGGCCGATAATTGGGCTTGGCAGGTATATATCAACCGTATGGATGCTTGTCACTGAAGGAGTATCAAGCTGGGTTGATGCTGCAGGGATAGGGGATATCTCAGCTGCAGGAATGCTTGTGGTAGGAATAGGTGACGAGGGAACAGGAGGTGGAGGAGTTCTTGAATCTGGAGTGGTATGAGGAACATTTGAAGTCACGAGCGATGATGTTCTATGGATTTCCTCAACTACATTCTCGGGAGAAGTAGTTATTTCTTCATCATGCTCGAGTTCCTGTTGATCACCCTCTTGTCTCTCCGAATCTAGCTCACCTTCGAAGTCACCTTCAGATCCTTCTTCAGAATCTTCATCAAACTCTTGCCCGCTTTCAGAAACCTCTTCGGCATCGGAGTCTGCTTCTGCTGAATCTTCATCTTCAGCGGATTGGTCGCTTGAAGTATCTTCTTCATCGGAATCTATCTCCTCTGAGATGGGATTTTACCCTTAGAGCGAGATGGATGAGATTTCGTCTTCTCTGTCTCTTGGACAGCCTGGGTATCTTTTTTACCAACAGTGAACTTAATCCTTGGACCTCTTCATGAAGAAGTGGGAACGGCCGCTGATTTGTTTCTGTCGCGGAGTTCTTGCTGTTGGCGTACTTCTGCCTCGGACTCTTCTCCTTCTGAGTCTGTCCTGAAACTTTTAATTGTATGACCATGTTTGTGTAACCATTCTTCTGTGTTGGCTAGGATTGGTCTCAGCCTTTCTCTCATGTTGGTGACCTCTTTTCTAGACCACTGTATTGCAGGCAACGACCTCTTAGCAATGCCTTGCTCATCATAGACAGCGTTCATGATATCGCCTAGATCCTCAAAATCCTCTGGTAGGTCAGCGATACCAAGATCTCTGATTTGTTGAACTGTCAATCTGCAATAGTCCATTTTGCGAATGGCTTCTTCATCTCTGTAATCTGCCCATATGTCTTCAAAACGGTACCTGTGTTGGTGACCTTTTTGCAACTTCTTTCTGACATCTCGGTAGTCAAAATCAAACCTATACCTGTAGGTTTTGATGGTCATGATCTGCATCTCAGCGTAGAAAGACTTAGCTTTTTGTGCAGTTTGGATAGTATATCTGCCGATGGTCAGTGGGAACTTGAATCCATGCTTGTGGTTGCTTCTTCGTTCTTTCTGCACTGACATCAGCTGTCTGCATGTTTCCATGAGAACCCACTTATCCGAAGGATAACGTGGTAACATGTAAAGGGACATGGGTTGGTGGGATCAAGAAGTTGAAAAGTAGGCATAAAAAGCATCAGTGACCCGTCTGAAATGATGAAAGCTCTCCTTTAGCTCCAACTGATAGAAATATCTGTACACAGGCACCATCATTCGATTCCCCTTTGTAGATAGACCTGGGAATTGTCTCATCACAGCTGCCGCATACACCAGGTAAGAAGTCATGTAGAACTTCAATGTAGAAGGAGCATTAATCAACTGCTTGTGCATCTCATCACTGATTTGTTTACCCCAGTCAATATGCACCTTCTACCTCCTTATGATCATGATGTACTCATACATCCAATCGTGAAAGGTGGATGATTCCGGCAAACCCTTCACTCTGCTCAGAAATGTGATCATATTCTTGACGTCATCTTTGAAGTCACTTCTCAGGAGTCCTTTCGGCCATCTAGAAACAAACGATCTAAGCTTTTTGAGCCATTGAGTATTTATCAACTGTTTGGATTTATTGGGATCAACATCGAAAATCTCCTGTGCTTTTGATATAGAAATGTCAATATATTTGTCCATGTGAGGAACCTTGAAGACAATGTCAAAGAAATCGGGGTCGAGTCTCAGAATCTCGTGCCCGGAAGAGTCGATCACACTTCTGCTTTCTCGGATGTAATGAGACGCAATTTGAAGAACAAACTCAGTATTGTGCGTAGCTGTGGGGAACATCGCCACCAAGTGGAGATTGCTGTGTATGATTTCCCTCATTGAATCAGGGAGAGGCTTCGTCTCTGTCAACTTTGCGAAGTCAACCAAGTCTTGATGGCCAACTTCTGTATCCTTTATTTCTTCAACTTTCGAAAGCACCATTGTTGGTGGATAGACGCCTTGATATTTGTACTTCATCTTGCTTTTTGCTTTTGAAGAAGAAGGAGGCTTCGTAGCAGTCATCAAAAGAAACTGGAACACTGAGCACTCTTGACTTGACAATCTCTGAGAGTAGACTGTAATCCTTTTAGCCAGAACAAACACCAATTGTTAGGAAACATGGGTAAGCGCAAAATGAGCACAAGGGTCAACATTCATGAAGCGGATGGCGAGGCATGCAAAACGATGCACGAATGTGGAAAAATGAGGCTCAGGAATGCTCTGGTCAAAATTGAAGTTCGTTTGGAAGAGATTGGAAAAAGTCAGAAAAAAGTGTAAGGGCGCTAAAATTCAGCGCCCTTACATTCTGAGAAAATTGCTTTTTGTGTAAGGGCGCTAAATTTTAGCGCCCTTACACTTTCCAGTGTTAGGCAGTTTCGAGGTATCTTCAAAATGTCATAGCGCGGAAATTTAGCGCTTTTGCAATTCTGGCAATTCTTGAAGATGTAAATGCAGGAAGGAACGACGAAGGTGCTTTGACAGATGCAATGTTTGTAGAATGAAATCTTTCAAAATCATCTCCATACTATCACATTCACATTCAAATGTGTTAGGAATTCTTTTTCACAATGGCGAATCTTTTCAAGTTTTACCAAAACGAATGAAGAACTTTTGAGATAGATATCTCAACACAGTCACATCGGGTAGATAGAAGTTCCCAAGGGAAACTGCGTACAGAGGAGAAAGGTAGAAAGAAACGTGTATGGAGAATAAGAATGGGACGCATAGGGAAACACAGAAACGCGAATGCAGAACAATACGCGTTTGGAGAAAACAAAGAAAGGAATGCGTAGGGTTAGCAAAGGCTCACCAATGTTCTTGCAATGAAAGCAAACAATGAAAGGCAAACGCGAAGGAAAAGAAGGACGCATCCAAAACAATGAAGGAGGATCCCATTGCGTAAAGAGAAGAAAAACGCGAATGGAGAACAACAAAAACGAGTGTAATGAAAAATGTGAAAGTAAGAAACAAAAACGCGTATGCTAATAATGAACATATACAAATGAAAAGACAAAGCTAAATGGAAAACCTTACCAGGGCAAAACAGGAATCTTGCTGAAGAAGCGAATGGCGAAAATCCTCAAAACGCAAATTTGCAGTTGAAGAGCAAACGCACAGCAAGAGGAGAGGAAAAAATGAAATAAAATAAAAACAACCAAAGTGGCGAATTCATCCACTTAGATGAAAATGAAAATTGAAAATCTAACTCAAGTCGTGCAATAAATTTAGGCACGAAAAGTGGCATGATTGACGAAAAACGCGAAAACGTGAAGAAACGTGCCAGAGGCATGAAAAAAAAAAGTTAAGTGTCGAAAGAAAATGTAATGGCGCTAAAATTTAGCGCCCTTACATTTTTTTGGAAATTCACTGCATGTAGGGGCACTAAATTTTAGCGCCCTTACATTTCCAGACTTAGTCAAATTTTTGGAATTTCCCTGCAGGAGCGCACTTTTTCAGTGCTACTGCATCTTTCGCAATTTGCAAAGTATGAACAGTGAAACGTCGCGAAAGATCTCGTTTCGAAGGTCTTTGCGAGGCGAACAAGGGAGAATGCTCGAATTGACTATTCGAGACTTGGGAACGCATTTTGAGGTGACTTGAAAATTGCTCTGTTATGCGTACTTGAACTTCACGAATCCTTGGAAACAGACAAGTTTCGTAGGGGGGTTATCCGTGGAACGAGCGCTGCTAGATTCCGTGATAACAGCTGGCTCCTGCTGGGGATCTTCCTTTGGTTGTTCTTTAGAAAAGAAAGAAGGGAGAAGAAATCCAGAATTCAAGTGCCTTTATCCATCCATTGGGCTTGGAGTCAGGCGACGACGATGACAAAACAAAAGCAAAGACTCAAAAGGACTTAAAAATACAAAGTATTTACATACCAATGCCGACTTCTTTACTGTGTAAAGTGCTTGAGATGTTGCCCACTATGAGGAAGGGAAAATGGCGTCCCATCTCCGTATGCTAACAAGAAACTATTTTCACCATGCAACTGATGTATTTGGAAAGGTCCAGTCCATAGTGAATCAAATTTCCCGTGCATACCTTTTGGCTCTCTTCGTTTGTCCCATAGGAGGACGAGGTCACCAACTTGAAATTCTCGAGACTTGGCCTTCTTGTCGAACAGCTTCTTCACTTGATCCTGGTGTTCCGCAATGCGGTCAGCCACCTGAACTCGATTCTCTTCCAATTCAGAGAGATACATGATGCGCTTGTCGACAGAATTGTCAAACGTCTCATCCTCAACGGCCTTAGCCAACTTGAGGGCTGGTAGTTCCAAAGTTATAGGAATCTCGGCATTCAATTCGTACAAGAGCTGAAAAGGAGACATGCCGATAGCTCGTTTCAGAGTTATTCTTTCTTCCCACAAAGCGTCAAACAAAGCCTTGTTCCACAAATGTTGATTCTCGTCCACCAGCTTGCGGATTATAGTTACCAGATTCTTGTTACTAGATTCCGCTTGACCATTACCCTGCGGATAATAGTCGGAAGAATGTGACAAAGTGATACCATGCTCGAAACAAAACTCCGTGATCTCATTTGACGAGAAAGTAGAAGCGTTGTCCGCAACAATCTTGTTCGGCACACCGAACCTGGAAATAATATTCTCTTTTAAGAAATCGCACACTACTTCCGAAGTAGCACGCTTGGTAGGTATTGCTTCCACCCATTTGGTGAAATAGTCTGTAGTCGTCAAAACATAGACATGTCCAGCACTTGACGATGGATTCACTGCACCTATAAAATCAATGCCCCATTGTTGGAAAGGTTCATCAATCACGACAGGTTTTAACGGCAAAGATGCCAATTTTGGACGGCCAACAAACTGTTGGCACAATTCACACTTACGCACCCAAGAGTACATGTCCTGAAAGAGTGTAGGCCAGTAATACTTTGCTCTCAGGATTTTGTGAGCAGTTATTGGCGCTGAGAAATGTCCACCACATGCCAAATCATGGTAAGATTTCAGCAACTTTTGCTGTTGCTCTTTATCAACACACCTGAGAAATGTTCCATCCATCGCACGCTTATAAAAGCCACTATCCCACAAGACAAAATTAGTTGACTTTAGCTTGACGGTCCTGTTTTCTTTCAGAGTTAAGTGGTTAGGACATTCTCCATATGTCAGGAAGTGAGCTATGTTGGAAAACCATTCATCAGTGGTGCTAACGAATAGTACCATAGGAAGTGTACTAGGATCAACCTCTTCATCTGAGACCTCCTCATCTTCCAAAATTTCCTTGCCTGGATTGTTTTCTGCAATGAGCTGACAAAGGCCACGTCCACGTATCAGCTTAGTAGGCTTTATCTCTAGATCATATTCTTGAATCTTAGCAATCCAGTTTCCTCTTTTCGTTCCAAATTCCTATTGTGTGAGGATAGATTTGACAGTTGAATCTGGAACGAGGACTTTGACATGACTGCCCAGAATGTAGAACCAGAAATGCTTGACGGCTTTCACCACTGCAAAAGCATGCTTTTCCATCTGACAATATTTCAACTCGTAATTCTTTAGAGGGAAACTCATGAATGCAATAGGGGATTCAAAACCCTCATCATTTTCCTGCACCAAGATTGCTGATAGCTTATGCTCGGAAGCATAACTGTACATCACAAACTCCTTGGTATAGTTAGGGCAAACCAATACAGGCGCATGAGCTATGGCCTCCTTGATGTCATCGAACGCTGCTTTGCCTTCTGCCGTCCAATGAAACGTGGCATTACCCTTCATCATGTTCACAATGTGACGGGTCTTTTCAACAAATTTTGGAAGAAATCTTCTCAAGAAGTTTACCTTGCCAAAAAAGGAATGAACGACTTTCTTGCTTGACGGCAAAGCGAGGGACTTGATTCCATTGACTCTTTCTGAGTCAATCTTGATTCCTTCAGCAGATACTACGTGACCAAGAAGTTTACCTTCTGTCACCCCAAAAGTTGACTTTTTGGGATTGAGGGAAATGCCGTGCTGACGGCATCTCTCTAGAGTTTGTCTCAAATGATATAAATGCTCATGGCGTTGCTTGGAGAATACCGTAAGATCGTCAAGGTACACCACAATGAACTTACCCATTACGTCACGGAAAGCAAGATCCATGGCACGTTGGAATGTAGCGCCGGCGTTGATCAAACCAAATGGCATCCTACGATACGCAAAGGTTCCCCAAGGTGTTGTGAAAGCGGTTTTGTGTTGATCGCTTGAATTCACTTCAATTTGATTGTAACCGGAAAATCCGTCTAGCATAGAGAGCATCTTGGATCCAGTTACATTTTGTAGAACTTGATCCATCACTGGGAGTGGGTAATTGTCTTTGAGAGACAATTGATTTAGATTTCTGAAATCTACACAAATGCGGATTTCACCGTTCTTTTTACGAACGGGGACGATATTGGCTATCCATGTTGAATGATGGATAGGGAATATTATCCGCGCATTCAGCATCTTTTGAACTTCAGCTAAAATCATTCCAGAAATCTTGGGATTGTACTGCCTCTGCTTTTGTTTGTAAGGTAAAGCACCAACCTTGAGAGGAATGTCATGTTGCATTTCCTTGGGCCGAAATGACTTTAGATCGTCATATGAATATGCCAAGACGTCAATGTACTCCTTCAGTAACTGAGCAAACTGTCTTCTTTCTTCGGCCGTGGAACATTTTCCAATGTTGACCATCTTAGGATCGGCCTCAATTCCCAAATTTATCTGTTCAACCTCATTATATGAGTCAGAATCTGAGAGTTGTTTCTTTACGTGGCGATCATGCTTATCAAAAAGTTTCTCCAAGGATACCAATCCTTTAGGGATCTTATTCCCTTTGAGTTGTAGATATTCCTCGCCTGTAACAGGATCTAGATCAGACACGGATTCTCGAAGTGGAGAATCGCTGCCCTCAAAGTACAACTCATCGAAATTCTCTGCTTTCTCAAGAAAGGCGATAATTTGATGGTCGTCGTTGAAAATCTGCCAGTTTTCTGAATTGTCAGGTACACTTGGGCGAAAAACCAACTCTATGGTGTAGGTAGAACCTTGAAAGTCTTTGTGTGGTACCAAGAGCGTGGCAGAGATCGCAAGGGAATCAAATCTAGTATTGTATTCTCTGGGAACAACGGAGATATCAAAAGCCTCGAATTCCTCAATGGAATCCCATATTAGATTACGATAATGCCTGAGTCTCTCATTCTTTGTTTGATAGAGATTTCTCACTTGACATACTATCAACTCGGCATCACCTTGCGCATGAAGATTTTTTATACCTTTCTTCAACGCAACTTGCATTCCCAGTAACAGGGCTTCATACTCGGCGGTGTTATTGGTGTGATCAAACTGCAGCTTGAAGGAGAAAGGGAAAAACTTGCCTGATGGTGAGATGAAAACCATTCCTGCTCCAGAACCGGTCGAAGAGTAGCTACCATCAAACTCGAGCAGCCAGACACCGTTGGAATCACCAACTGGAACAGTGTCAAAATCCAAAACTTCATCCTTTGACGAAGATTCATGGTCGGAGATGGACAAATCTCCTGATGAGTTTCATCTGAAGTTGACGAAATATCATCTTTTTCTAACTCATTTCGAGTTGAGGATTCTCCTACCTCATCTGTTTGTAGGTAGTAAGTTCCCACGCCTGAAGATTCGAACAAAATCTGAGCTCTGGGATCATCGGACTCAACAACCGAAAACTTTGATTCCTTTTCAGGAATCAACTTTTGCATCACACCTTTTACTAGTATTCTTGCTTCGGACATATCCATACTTAGTTCTCCTCCAACATCTTTGCAGAAATTGCGTCCGAGGAGTATACCGTAGGAAGCTGGTACATCGGCTACGAAGACCGTCATTTTTATCTTCTTCTCCAGGTATGCGGCGAATGCATATTGGGCATCCTTGATCTGACCAATCAATGGCACTTGCTTATTTTCCATGGAAAAGCAACGGCTGAAGGTTTTGGTCATTTCAAGGCCTAACGCAGTAGCTACCTTGGCGGGCATTACATTGTCAAATGCACCAGAGTCTATGACACAATTACTCAACTTGAAACCATTTACAAGTAGGGAGATGAAAAATGGATCAATGCGTCCAGAAGCAGTTGGAGGGTTAGATACGAGGTTACTCTGTGATACTTTGGGTTTAGGAGTAACTGGGACGTCAGGAGGAGTATCCTGACTTGGGGAGATCTTTTTATCATTTACGAACTTGACAAGCCTGTCAAATTGGTCGGGGTTGGCTTTGAGGTATTCAGCCTTGGACATTTGAACCTTGGTTTTCTTGGCATGGTCAATAATGTCGAAAGCCTGGAAAGAACTTTGTAGATTAGAAGCCGTAACTTCACTGATTGGTTTCATAAAGGGCACACTGGTCTTTGGAACGGGAGGATTAGCTTTAGGAACAATGGGAGTTGACGAAGAAGAACGGGGTGCACTTACTTGCGGATTTGCTGCTTTCTTAGGCTGCCAAGGGAGGGGAGATCCTCTTTTGGCAATCGTTATGGGCTGCTTTTCTTTTTCTGGGACAGCAGCAGCTTGAGCTTTGTCAAGTTCACTTTGTTGATGCCGCGTAAAAACAGCGTAAGTGTCAGTCACCAAGTCGTCTTCTTCTTCTTCTTCCATCATTTGCAAATAGCTGATCTTGGAGTCGCCAGCCGATTCAGTTTCTTCTTCTTGGAAGAGATCGGCATTTTCTTCTTCAGGATATTCGGGCTGAGCATAATCATCTTGTTCAGTCTCATAGTACCCAGCGGCCTTGTTAGCAGGCGGGGCTTCAAGAGCAAGTCGTCCTGGAGGTGCTGGGAGACGATTCTGATTTTTGTTGCCAGCATAGTTAGGAAAAGTCCTCCTAGGGACGTCTTTGTAGTTGTTACCATTGTTGTTTCTCAACACTTGCTTCTTAAGAGACAGAACTTCATTTTCCAACCTTTGGACCATGGGATCTATGAAATTGGAGCTGGCAGTGGAGGTACCAGCATTTGATGCTGAAGATCCTGAGGCTTGCATCCTTTTATTTCCGTTAGTTCCCATCCTGATTTCTCCAGCAAGGATCATGTCGTCCTCCAGACTGGTAGCCAATTGCTGGGCTGCTGCAACGTTAGCAAGATTTTCCCTACGCAAGTAGAAACTTACCTTAGGTAATTGGGTGTTGATGAAGAAGCATTTCAGGTTGTGATCCGTTGGCTTTGCATCATTGGGGATCCGCGTCACCAACTTATTGAACTTCACCACAAACTCGCGCATAGGCTCGTGAGCTTCTTTACGCATGGTGGTGAGTTGCGCCAACAGAGCATGTGAATCTTCAACAGGCTTAAACCTTTCTTCAAATTTAGTGCGAAGAGTGGCCCAATTGGTGACAGAAGCATTGGGAAGAGTAAAGAACCATTCGGCTGCAATCCCTTGAAGGGATTCAATGAACAATCTTACGGAAACATCCTCGTGCTCAATGCCCAGAACGTCGCATACTATGTAAAATGCGAATATGTGCTCATCGGGGTGTTGTTTGCCATCACCTTGAAATTTTGGAAGATGCTTCCTGGATACACGAGGGAGTTCGTGTAAAGGTGGAGTCAAACGGAGGGGACCAAAAGCATTTCCCCATGGTCCAGCAGGTGGTGCGGCCATGACTGGTTGCACAACAGGTGCTTGAACAGGACGTCTGCGATAAACTGACCAAACACTTGGGATTGGAGATCTTTGGCTACGTGGAGGGAAGCTTATAGCCCGCTGCAATGGTGACCTTGCTCGTGGAAGAGTAAATGGGAAGTCACGTTGCAGCAACTCTTCAAAGAGTGGATCTATTATTCCTTGAGCCCTCAATCCTCTTGTATATATTCGGTCCGCCAGAATGTAAATCTGAATACAAAGGGTGTTACAGAGTTAACAATATACAAAAGAACAGCAAGAAAATGGAAACTTATCTACTTCAATCCGAAGCGTGAGGCTCAGATTGCGTATGTAGGTTCCCCAGTAGAGTCGCCAAAAAACTGTTGGGTGAAAATTATGTAATCAACTTTCGACAAATTACACAACTTGGACTTCAGCCACAGCTATGTGAGATGTGAATCTCTCCTCTCGGAAAGGGGAAGCCCTTCTTCTGCTAAAGAAGAAACAATAGTAAATCGAGAAAATGGTACACAATGTACTGAAATTCCTGCGGTGGGGGTGTGTTACATTCATCCTTCTCTCTTTTTTAGAAGATGTTTACAATGCTTCACGTGTTGGAAGTTCCGAATTCTTGATAACTTGAAACGAACAACTAGCAGTAATGCCAATATCTCTATCTCGTCAAAGCGAAGCGTAGAGATACCAGAAGTAATTAACAACAAACAAATAAATTAAAAAAGGGAAAGCTCACGAAGGCACAAAGTCTGCATAAACGTACCATTTGCTACGTTAGAAGCACAAAGTCTTCTTAGACGCAAAAATTCTTCAAACAGCATGAACGATTACAAGCACAAAGTCTTGTAGATCATCCAACAAGAGTGTCAATAGCACGAACGATTACAAGCACAAAGTCTTGTAGATCCTTCGACAAAGTATCCAAGAGTATGAATAATTATAAGCACAAAGTCTTATAGATTATCCAATCAAGAACATGCAAGTGCATGAATGATTATAAGCGCAAAGTCTTATAGATCACTCAACCAATGATAAAAAAAATAACAATGCAATCTAAATAATAGATGTAACACAAAGTTTACATCAACCACTTAGAGTCTTTCAGATTCCTCGAACTAATCACTACCAAATCAAATCAACTTACAAAAGTATCGAATCAGCATAGTTTGGCTTGCAATCCTTTTCTTTATTGATTGAATCTCATTCACAAAGCATGGGCAGCAAAGTTTTACAAGTTTGCTTACAAAGGGCCTTACCGTTGCCAAAAAGACTAAAGATAATATTACAATGAAATCCTCACCTTATATAGAAGAGGGATGAGCAAAGAAGGAAAGAGATTGAGAAAATCGAGGGGAGAGTTGGTGAAGATTTTGGAGATCTCACCTAACTGGGCAAAGTCAAAGTGTAATTTGTTCTGAAAATATTACATCTTTGGACTTGGTGTATTTACAATTTACAAAAAGACATTCGAAAATGTCGAGAAATATTTACAAGATGCATAAAGGGATGCACCGGAAATGTCTAACACTGGAGAATAGGGGGCCGCTTCACGTCTCTTTGCATTGGGCGCGGAAGTCTTCAAATTTCCTCCTAGTCTCCTGCATGAACTTCTCATCTGGACCAACGGTGTAATCCACAATGGTGTGAATTCGTGTCGATCGCATGTACGGATGGAGTGAACCTTTACTGTCAAGATATTGTCGAGGTTGTCCAATGTGACCTTGTATCACAAATACGATGTTCGTGACTTAGAAGTCTAAGCTACATCGATCAAATTAGGCGATGGCTTCCTTGAAGATCAGGGATATTTCTGCGGCCGGTAGGAAGATACGATTGTCCTCAAGAAGTTGACCAGGCAACTCTCTGATTCTTTTGTCAAGAATGTTGCGATGCCCGTCGACATCTTCCTGTACTTGGTGAAGATATTCAATGAGAGATTGAACCACTTGAATCCTGTGTTTTAGTGATTCTCTTACCTCTACAAACTTTTCTTTGTCGGGAATTACCCCAACCTCCACCAATTTGCTGAGCTTTACCTGTTTCATTTTTGACCATGACAACAGGCATTTTTCCATGTCTCTGCGCTCCTGGGAAATTACGCTCTTTTCTTTATCAAGCTCTGTGGTGAGCTTGGCCAACATGGTGGTTTTCTCATCCGCAGCCAAAATTATCTGAGATCCGTGTTCGATGATCTTTTCAACAAAGTCATACAACACCCTACCTTTGGAGGTGAATTTCTCAGCTTTCTTGACAGCTGGGTCTTCAATACTTACCACTGTCAGCGGTTGTGCATTACTTGGAGAACCGGAAAGTCTCTTTACAACAGTGGCATAATGCTCTGCCCTCTATTTGTACATGTTATGAGCTTGCTCTACTTTATCCAACCTTCCAGCCAAGATATCCAAAGTGACTTGCGCATCGGCTTTTGCACTTTCATTGGTAACCTTGCCAAACTGGACCTTTGTCCTTGTGTGATCCTCCATATTGACATCACCCTTCTTGATTGATTGGTATGCCAATTTGCTTTATACCCATGGCCGATATATCAACATTCGACCCTCAGTATACTTTTGCCTTCTTCTTCCCCTTTAGCCGCTGGAAGAACTATCTCTTCAAGGTCGAGCTCCTCTGGAGAAATCATTTGCTTTTTACGCTTCGACACTTGAGATATTAGCCAAGGAGGAAGAAAAGAAGTGTGAACTTCTGGATTTACTATCAAGTTAGTCGCCATTGCCACCTTTGAAGTTATTGTCACATCTGAACTCACCATTGGTATCGTGACAATTGGAGAAGTGTTTGTCATCATCGCTCCTGTAGTTGACACATTGAGCTGATCACGCATTGACTCATTCATGAAACGATTGAATTCGTTCTCGAAGTGATATCATCACGTTGGCGAAGACAAGCTAGGAATGGACGCGATGGTGGGCAATGATTATATCTTAGTATGGATGCTTGTCAGCGAAGGAGTATCAAAATCTTTAGATTTGATCTTGGGATATAAAGGGATATCTCATTGCGGGAATGCTTGTATGGTGAGTCGGCGGCAATGAGAAACGGGGAGGTGGAGGAGTTCTTGACTCAAGAGGGGTATGAGGAACGTTTGAAATCACGGGCGATGATGTTCTGTGGATTTCCTCAACTACGTTCTCAGGAGGAGTAGTTATTTCTTCATCATGCTCGGGTTCCTGTTGATCGCCCTCTTTGTCTCTCTGAATCGGCTCACCTTCCAGTCACCTTGGATCCTTCTTGATCTTCATCGGACTCTTGCGGCTTTCAGAAACCTCTTCGGCATCGGAGTCTGCTTCTGCTGAATCTTCATCTTCAGCGGATTGGTCGCTTGAAGTATCTTCTTCATCGAAATCTATCTCCTCTGAGATGGGCTTTTTACCCTTAGAGCGAGATGGATGAGATTCCGTCTTCTTTGTCTCTTGGACAGCCTGGGTATCTTTTTTACGAACAGTGAACTTAATCCTTGGACCTCTTCATGAAGAAGTGGGAACAGCCGCTGATTTGTTTCTATCGCGGAGTTCTTGCTGTTGGCGTGCTTCTGCCTCAGACTCTTCTCCTTCTGAGTCTGTCCTGAAACTTTTCATTGTATGACCATGTTTGTGTAACCATTCTTCTGTGTTGGCTAGGATTGGTCTCAGCCTTTCTCTCATGCTGGTGACCTCTTTTCTAGACCACTGTATTGCAGGCAACGGCCTCTTAGCAATGCCTTGCTCACCATAGACAGCGTTCATGATGATATGCTTTGGATCCTCAAAAAATCCTCTGGTGAGTCGGCCGATACCAAGATCTCGATTTGTTGACGTCAATCTACAATAGTCCATTTCGCGAATGGCTTCTTCATCTGCAATTTGCGAGATGTCTTCAGCGATTTTTGTGTTGGTGACCTTTTGCAACTTCTTTCTTTATCTGGTAGTCAAAATCAAACCTATACACGGCCAGGTTTGATAGATCATGATACGCATCTCGGCGTGAAAAGACTTAGCTTTTTGTGCAGTTTGGATAGTATATCTACCAATGGTCAATGGGAACTTGAATCCACGCTTGTGGTTGCTTCTTCATTCTTTCTGCATTGACATCAGCTGTCTGCATGTTTCCATGAGAACCCACTTATCTGAAGGATAACGTGGTAGCATGTAGGGACAACCGGTGTAACAACCTACTCTCAAGTAAGTAAACGTTGGGAATTGAAGAAAAATACATCCAACTTTACTTACCACCTTATAAGCCTCATCGGACACTCTTCTTCTTTCCAAGGATGGATCAAAGTGGAAGAGTAAGGGCGCAAAGAAAGCATCAGTGACCCGTCTGAAATGATGAAAGCTTTCCTTTAGCTCCAACTGATAGAAATATCTGTACACAGGCACCATCATTCGGTCCCCTTTGTAGATAGACACGGGAATTGTCTCATCCGCAATTTTCGTACCCGTGAAGTCCTGTAAGAACTTCAATGTAGAAGGGAGCATTAATCCAGAAGCGCCGTGCATCTCATCACTAATTTGTTGCAGTCAATATGCACCTTACGCCTCCTTATGATCTGATGTGCTCATACATCCAATCACGAAGGATGGATGATTCCGACAAACCCTTCCTTTCCCGAAGCGTGATCATATCATGGCGTCATCTTTGAAGTCACTTCTCGAGTCCCCGCTGACCATCTGAAATAAAACGATCTAGGCTTTGAACCGTGAGTATTTATCAAGCTGTTTGGCTTTATTGGGATCAACATCGAAAATCTCCTGTGCTTTTGATATAGAAATGTCAATATATTTGTCCATGTGAGGAACCTTGAAGACAATGTCAAAGAAATCGGGTCGAGTCTTAGAATCTCGTGCCCGGAAGAGTCGATCACACTTGCTTTTCTCGGATGTAATGAGACGCAATTTGAAGAACAAACTCAGTATTGTGCGCAGCTGTGGGGAACATCGCCACCAAGTGGAGATTGCTGTGTACGATTGCCCTCATTGAATCAGGGAGAGGCTTCGTCTCTGTCAACTTTGCGAAGTCAACCAAGTCTTGATGGCCAACTTCTGTATCCTTTATTTCTTCAACTTTCGAAAGCACCATAGTTGGCGGATAGACACCTTGATATTTGTACTTCATCTTGCTTTTTGCTTTTGAAGAAGAAGGAGGCTTCGTAGCAGTCATCAAAAGAAACTGGAACACTGAGCACTCTTGACTTGACGATCTCTGAGAGTAGACTGTAATCCTTTTAGCCAGAACAAACACCAATTGTTAGGAAACATGGGTAAGCGCGAAATGAGCACAAGGGTGAACATTCATGAAGCGGATGGCGAGGCACGCAAAACGATGCACGAATGTGGAAAAACGAGGCTCAGGAATGCACTGGTCAAAATTGAAGTTCGTTTGGAAGAGATTGGAAAAAGTCAGAAAAAAGTGTAAGGGCGCTAAAATTCAGCGCCCTTACATTCTGAGAAAATTGCTTTTGGTGTAAGGGCGCTAAATTTTAGCGCCCTTACACTTTCCAGTGTTAGGCAGTTTTGAGGTATCTTCAAAATGTCATAGCGCGGAAATTTAGCGCTTTTGCAATTCTGGCAATTCTTGAAGATGTAAATGCAGGAAGGAACGGCGAAGGCGCTTTGACAGATGCAATGTTTGTAGAATGAAAGCTTTCAAAATCATCTCCATACTATCACATTCGCATTCAAATGTGTTAGGAATTCTTTTTCACAATGGCGAATCTTTTCAAGTTTTACCAAAACGAATGAAGAACTTCTGAGATAGATATCTCAACACAGTCACATCGGGTAGATAGAAGTTGCCAAGGGAAATTGCGTACAGAGGAGAAAGGTAGAAAGAAACATGTATGGAGAATAAGAATGGGACGCGTAGGGAAACACAGAAACGCGAATGCAGAACAATACGCGTTTGGAGAAAACAAAGAAAGGAATGCGTAGGGTTAGCAAAGGCTCACCAATGTTCTTGCAATGAAAGCAAACAATGAAAGGAAAACGCGAAGGAAAAGAAGGACACATCCAAAACAATGAAGGAGGATCCCATTGCGTAAAGAGAAGAAAAACGCGAATGGAGAACAACAAAAACGAGTGTAATGAAAAACGTGAAAGTAAGAAACAAAAAATGCGTATGCTAATAATGAACATATACAAATGAAAAGACAAAGCTAAATGGAAAACCTTACCAGGGAAAAACGCGAATCTTGCTGAAGAAGCAAATGGCGAAAATCCTCAAAACGTGAATTTGCAGTTGAAGAGCAAACGCACAGCAAGAGGAGAGGAAAAAATGAAATAAAATAAAAACAACCAAAGTGGCGAATTCATCCACTTAGATGAAAATGAAAATTGAAAACCTAATTCAAGTCGTGCAATAAATTTAGGCACGAAAAGTGGCACGATTGACGAAAAATGTGAAAACGTGAAGAAACGTGCCAGAGGCATGAAAAAAAAAGTTAAGTGTCGAAAGAAAATGTAATGGCGCTAAAATTTAGCACCCTTTCATTTTTTTGGAAATTCACTGCATGTAGGGGTGCTAAATTTTAGAGCCCTTACATTTCCAGACTTAGTCAAATTTTTGGAATTTCCCTGCAGGAGCGCACTTTTTCAATGCTACTGCATCTTTCGCAATTTGCAAAGTATGAACTGTGAAACGTCGCGAAAGATCTCGTTTCGAAGGTCTTTGCGAGGCGAACAAGGGGGAATGCTCGAATTGACTATTCGAGACTTGGGAACGCATTTCGAGGTGACTTGAAAATTGCTCCGTTATGCGTACTTGAACTTCACGAATCCTAGGAAACAGACAAGTTTCGTAGGGGGGTTATCCGTGGAACGAGCGCTGCTAGATTCCGTAATAACACAATACATATGAGAAGCTAAAGAAAGAACTATTTTAATAGCTAGCATCTTAGCTACTGGAGCAAATGTTTCATTAGAATCCAAACCTTCAATTTGAGAGAAGCCCCTAGCAACTAATCTAGCCTTAAACTTGCTAACTTCATTATTTGCATTAACTTTAGTTTTATACAACCATTTGCATGAAACAAGATTCTTTCCATGAGGTAAAGGAACTAAATCCCAAGTTTTATTAGCAATTAAAGTATCATATTCTTCTTGCATAGCTTTTTTCCAATGAGGTTGATCTTTAGCTTGTTCATAAGTTTTAGGATCATTGGTATTCATTACTTGAGACATCAAAGCATAATTACAATATTTTGTCTTTCTAGCTTTATATTGATTCATTCTAGCTAAAATATCCTCACTTTCTTGCATGAAATTTTTAAACCATTTAGGTTTTCTTTTAGATGTAGGAGTATTTGTTGTCACATGAAATTCCACCCTGCTAAGCACGAAGTTCAACATTTCAATGACACAATGGAAACAACCTCAAGGTGTGGGACCTTTGCGCGAATGAGGTCGAGTCTTCAGAGAAGGGTGAATTCATCTTTCAATCCAAGTGCAAAGTGTTGGTCCAACCCAACACATGAAAACCTACCACTATCCTACTCTAACAACTCACAGGGGAAAGGGGGAAGAAGGAAAACATGAAAGGGAAATGGAGGTGGTACACCAGATGGAAAGCTATTTCTTCCTGGCTAATATTTACTCAAATGCATCGTTGAATAGGACTAAAAGACTCACATAGTTCTTTATTTGGTTGATTTCAGAGGTAAAAATGGAGGTTAGGGCTTGACAAAGCACTAGAAGGAAAGAGAGTTTCTCAACACAACAGTTGTAAACAATTTAACTCAAACATCCATACATAAAGATACAAAAAAACACTTAGACATGAAGGTAATGAAATGTACTCATACATAAAAGAGGAAAGAACCAAAAATAATGATCAACTTCATTAATGCAAAGGAATATAGCCAAACTTTACTATGGAAGAGTGTAAAATACATTGTTTGCAAAAGAAAAACACCCGAAGAGCTAGAGGAAGACTCTTAAAATTAATACATTTCTTGCCTTTATAGATTAGGCATAACTTAGAACCAAAAAATGAACCCTAACCCTAATTAGGGTTATCAATGAAGTCTATGCATGAAAGATTTGAGCCATCCTGTGAAAATCACAATTAGGGCATGGATCCATCAGGAAAGTAAACAAATAGCAATAAATGAGAATGGGAACCCATAAAATCCATTTGTAGAAGATAAGGGATGCGATAAATGTCATCCTTGAAGCCCTAAAAAAAAAAATTGGGTGCTCAAAAAGTGATTTGAGCATTAATATCATCGCCCAAAAAACATGCCAAATCCATGGGAAGGTTGAGGCATCGAGCCTGAAAAGAAATCTTTACAAGCATTAAATGGTTTGAAGCCATGAAACAACCTCTTTGTATCGACGTTGGACCATCGGAGATTGGGCTTCAGGCATACCGCTTATTGCATACCAAAGGAAAGAAAAGAGAAGGAAGCAACCATGAAGTAGAAAAGGAACCATCGGGGGTCGAAGAGAAGGGCTACCTCTTATCGAAGAAACATGAGAGGTAAAGGAGAAGGTTGAAGCCTGAAATTTGAAAGCTCAACACTTAGTCAAGTTTTCAAAGAAAAGAGTGAAAGTTAGAAGGAATAAGGAAGAATGCAAAAGTTTGAAGTCTAAAAGAATGAGGAGAGACTTCAGAGATCGAAGGTCAAGAGGAAGGCTTACGCCTTGTGAAGCAAGAATAGTAAGAGGGAATAGGTAAGGGTGAAGGCCGATACTCGAAGACCGATAGAAGAAAGGTGAAAAGATGGAAGAGGTAAGAGGGAATACTAACCCCTGAAGTTCAACAAACCAAGACAAAAAAATATTGAAAGCTTTAATTGAGCTTCAGTGATTGGGGTAAGGCCCGAGGCTTACCACGAGAGATCAATAAGGGGTAAAGGGTAAAGTCTAAGGTTGAAACCCAAAACACTTAGAGGAAAAAGGAAGGAAGAGAAGAAGGAGCATGAGCGATGAAGAAGGAATGGGAATAAGCAGGTAAGAGAAAGTTTGAAAGCCCAAAAACCTCAAGACCTGGTCAATTTTAGGAACCTTCAAGGAGAATTCATGCAAGATGGCCTAGGTAGGATCTCTTAGATCGGTTATCAATGATGGGTCATCTAAGGGTGGCATGAAATGTCAACATTTTTGGTGACTTCTATGGGATGATTTCTTGCTAATCATGGAATCTAGGGGCCTTAATGGTCCATTGGGCACAAATTCATGAGGGTAAAAATTCAAAAACTAGGCCTCCCAAGGCAAAAAAAACATGTGCAGGCCTACACTTGGAGAAAAAAATGAAAGCTAAGAGCATACATTCCATTAAGGAGAATGCAGGGTGTGCAAATGCACTTCATGGAAAGTAGGATATTTATAATATATACATTAAACTAACAAAAAGAAAAAGAAGGAATTTTGCCTTTGTCAAAGATGAAAATTTTGAAGGAGCCGATCTCCCTCAAGCCATAGTTACAAACCTCACCCAACTACAACCACTGAAAACTACTACCAACATGCATGGAACTGCATAAGATGCCTACTAGGAGAAGGATCACTTGACTGTAAAATTTTCCATTGTAGGGGAACCATATCATGAAAGTGTTAGATTCATTTGATACTGGTGCTTTAGGTGAACATACAAGAGTAGGGGTGAACTTTTTTGAAGATAGGCCAACATCCAAGAGAAAACCTTTTGTAGAGGTAAAATGACTCACCTCACAAAAGGACAGGCCATTACCATGACCACTGACCTCCTCATTGCATGAGCTAAAACAAAAAGGGAATGTTTCCAGCTCACATGGTGATGCAAAATATGCCAAACCTAATTTTTGATCTGTACAAGTAATCTCTTCTTCATGCACCTCAAATGAGAAACTTTGAAGCTCAGGCATACTATCAAATTGAGCAATGAGAGCATCATTCTCCCAATAAATGTGTGGTTGCTCAATAATTACTGAGCTACTTTGTATTGATGTACACTTCATCAACACATATCTTAGATTTGGGAGACACTTTAGGTGAAGAACTAAATTCTTCAAGTTGTCTCTCTGTTTTAATTTCCTCTTGGCATGTAATGGCTGCCACATCCTTTATTGTTTCCTCACCTTTATGTTTCTGCCCACAATACTCCTCTTCTAGGGGTGATGATTTGATGTTTAAACCTGAACAAAAGGTTTCTATAACATCCCAAAAGAGGTCCTCCACCTTAGAATTGCAAACCTCAATAGATCGAGGATCTTCATCCATAATAATGGGGGATAAACATGTCTGTTGTTGTTGCTACTCCAAAACCTTGGAGTTGTCTTCATTCATCAAATGAGAGGATTGATTCCTCTATTGTATCATATCAATAAAACAAGGGAGGACATCAAATGAGAGGATTGATTCTTGTACTGTATCATATTTCTCTACCTTTTTAATGTCTTGTTACTACAACACTATTTCATCTTGAATTTTTTCTTGCAACAAACCAAGACACTCATTGTTAAGAGCACATGAAGGCTCCTCATGAACAACCTCTTTACTCCTAGCCCAAAACTGCTCCTTCCTCAATTCTTCGGACCAATTAGGATCCCATACCATAGGTCCACCTTTAAAGAGTGAAATAGGAAAAGAGGGAGCAAAAAGGGTCAAAGGGCATTGAAACTCTGGAAGGGGTTGCTCAATAGGAGAAAAAGGTTGAGCCTCCTCAAGGATAGATTCTTGTTAGGAATGAGGCTCTCAAAACTTGGGATCTCCAACATACGAGATTTGCTTGATGGCACAAGAGGTTGTATTGTAGTTTCAAGGGGCTGATTGGGATTCTTGAAACTAAAAATTTTCTGCTTGCATACCTCCTATATAATAGGCTATTCTAGAACAAAAGGAGGGCTAATGGAAGTTTCAAGAGGTTTGTTAGGGTTCTTGAAACTTACAAATTTATGCTTTCTTACCTTCTCCTTAGTAGGTTGTTCTAGCACAAACGGAGGTACTTGTTTGAAACTAGGCACACAAGGGGCTACCTGAGTCTCAAGCACCTGTGCTAGAGCAAGGGAAAGTTTGAGTTGCTCTTCCCTAGCAACAACATCTCTTGTTGGATACTCTTCTTATTGTTGACTTCTTTGTGCCTCTAACTATTTCTCATACCTCCAATAAGCTTCTCTATTTTACTATTGTGGATAGTGAGCTTGGTGGACAAGCTCATCCTATTGTGGGAAACATTATTGTTGCCCCTAATAGGCTTGATTAGCCCATGCCTCCTGTTATAGGTCAAATTATTGCTTCTCCTTAATCTCAACAATTTGTCTATGGAGATCCCTGAACATGGACATGATTTCACTCATATTTTGGGGTTGAAAGGAAAAGAAAGGAGCCTCTTGGGGTTGTTGATAGGAATGTGTAGGTGTCCAAGAAGCTTGAGTAGGGTGGGGTGGGTGGTATGCATTTTGTGAATATTGAAAACCCACAATAGCAAGCTTTTGTGGAATGAAATGGGAGGCATGATCAACTTGATATGGCTGATTAAGAGGAACAAAGCTGGCATTTTCATGGTATGGGGGGGTGTACATGTGGTTTCCATTATAATATGCCATTTTTAAGAATGGGAATGACAAGAAACACTTTGAAATTTTGAAAGGAAAGTAGAGGAATGCCCAACCAAATATTTTGGGTACATACCAAAAGAGTCACCCAAATGATATTGCAGAGTTGCTAGGTACTTGAAGAATTGCCTCCAAAGGCTAAAACATTAAAGAGCAACACTTCTTCAATGACATGAAATGGAACCAATACTGTTTGAACTAGTAAATGTGCAAGGAGTTTCCATGGTGTTTGAAGATATGCCTCAAAAGGTAAGATGCATTGAAGAAAACACCCAATTCTTCAACAAAGAGAACGTAGTCCCATTGGGCATGCCAAAAATTTTCGGCACGTGAAATTGCACCCTGATGAGCATGAATTTCATCATTCCATGACATAATGGAAATGAAATCAAGGTGTGGGACCTTTCCGTGAATGAGGTCGAGTCTCTGGAGAAGGTCGAATTCCTCTTTCAATCCAAGTGCAAAGTGCTGGTCCAACCCAACACATGAAAACCTACCACTATCCTATTCTAATAGCTCATAGGGGAAAGGGGAAGAAGGAAAGCATGAAAGGGAAATGGAGGTGGTACACCAAGATGGAAATTTATTTCTTCCTGGCTAATATTTTCTCAAATACATCATTGAGGAGGATCAAAATACTCACATAATTCTTTGTTTGGTTGATTTTTAGAGGAAACATGCAGGTTAGGGTTTGACAGAGCATTGGAAGGAAAGAGAGTTTCTCAACACAACGACTGTAAATAATTTAACTAAGACATGCATACATAAAGATACAAACAAACACTCAAACATGAAGGTAATGAAAGATTACTCATACATAAAAGAGGAGAGAACCATCAACAATGATCAACTTCATTAATGCAAAGGAATATATCCAATCTTTACAATGGTAGAGTGTAAAATACATTGTTTGCAAAAGAAAAACCCCAAAGGATCTAGAGGAAGAACCTTAAAATGAATACATTTCTCACCTTTATAGATTAGGAATAACTTAGAACAAAAACCAAACCCTAGCCCTAATTAGGATTAGCAATGAAGTTTGTGCATGAAAGATTTGATCCATCCCATGAAAATCACAATTAGGACATGGATCCATCAAGAAAGTGAACAAACATGTATAAATGAGCATGGGCGCCCATAAAATCCGCCTGTAGAAGATAATGGATGCAATAAATGTCATCCTTGAAGCCCCAAAAAATCAAATCTGGGTGCTCAAAAAGTGATTTGAGCATTAATGTTGTTGCCTAGAAAAAATGCCAAATCCACAGGAAGGTTGAGGTGTCAGGCCCAAAAATAAACCTTTACAAGCATTAAATGGTTTGCTGCCGCAAAACAACCTCTTTGTATCAACATCGAACCATTAGAGATCGGGCTTCGGGCATACCGCTTACTACATACGAAAGGAAAGAAAAGAGAAGGAAGGAACCATGAAGTCAGAAAACAACCATTAGGGGTCGAAGAGAAGGGTTACCTCTTATCGAAGAAAGATAAGAGGTAAAGGAGAAGACCGGAGCCCAAAATCTAAAAGCTCAACACTTAGTCAATTTTTCAAAGAAAAAGTGAAAGTCAGAAGGAAGAAGGAAGAAAGCAAGTTAAGTTTGAAGTCCAAAAGCAAGAGGTGAGACTTAGGAGATTGAATGTCGGGAGGAAGGTTTACGCCTTGTGAAGAAAGAATGGTAAGAGGGAAGAGGTAAGGGCGAAGGTCACACCTGAAGGCTAATAAAAGAAAAGTGAAAAGATGGAAGAGGTAAGAGGGAATACCGACCCCCGAAGTTTGACAATTCAAGACTTAGAAAAATTTTGAAAACTTTAATTGAGCTTCGGTGATCGAGGGTAAGGCCTGAGGTTTACCATGAGAGATCGGTAAGGGGTAAAGGGTAAGGTCAAAGGCTGAAACCCAAAACACTTAGAGGAAAAAGGAAGGAAGAGAAGAAGGAGCGGGAGTGATGAAGAAGGCATGTGAGTAAGTAGGTAAGTGAAAGTATGAAAGCCCGAAAACCTCAATACCTAGCCAATTTTAGGAACCTTCAAGGAGAATTCATGCAAGATGGCCCATGTAGGATCTCGTAGATCGGTTATCAATGATGAGTCATCTAAGGGTGGCATGAAATGTCAATAGTATCATCCATAGAAAAAGAATCATGAGGAGAAATTCATCACTATCACTATGAGTAAGAGATGCATTAGGAGGGTTAAGCGAAGATTCAACTTGAGGATTATCCTCCACTACAGACACTTTATTTTGAGAAGATTCAATATAATGCATTTTAGAACAATCATGAACACCATTTTCAGCAATGCATACATCTCTAGCAACTTTAACTTTGTTAGTAAGAGGATTATAAACTCTATATGCTTTAGAATGTTCATCATAACTAACAAAAATATGATAAGAAGATTTAGGATCTAATTTTTGCTTTTGTTTAGGTTTGTGAACATAAGCAATTGAACCAAAAATCCTTAAATGCTTAAGATTGGGATTCCTACTAGACCAAGCTTCTTTAGGAGTTATATCCTTTAAAGCTTTAGTAGGAGTCCTATTAATAATGTAAGTAGTACAAAACATAGCTTCGACCCAAAATTTATAAGACATATTTTTAGCATGTAGCATACATCTAGCCATTTCAACAATAGTTATATGCTTCCTTTCCGCTACACCATTTTGTTGAGGTGTATAGGGAATGGTTAGCTCATGCTTAATACCAAAAGATTTCAAATAACTATTAAAAGCATTGTTCACATATTCTTTACCATTATCAGTTCTAAGATTGCCTTTCAACAAATTTATGAAATTCAGAAAATATATCAAGAACTTGATCTTTACTATGATGAAAATAGATCCAAGTTCTTCTAGAATAATCATCAACAAAAGTAAGTGCATACCTTGATCCTTGGATGGAGTTATTCTCCACGGGTCCCAAAAGGTCACTATGAACTAGGTGCAACTTATGAGTTTCCCTCCATGATTGACCTTGTGGAAAGGGCTCCCTATGCATCTTACCACTCATGCATCTTGTGCATACAATTTTTGATGGAACAATACTAGGCAATCCATCTACTGTATTAAGTTTTTGCATCAAGGAAATATTGTTAGCATTAATATGACCAAGTCTTTCATTCCAAATGTTAAAATCAATGGTAGATATTAAAGAGCATCTAGATTGAGCAAACTCATAAAATATAAACAAATTATCATTGTCTAATTTAGCATTAGCAATAACCTTGTTTTTTTTGGATTAATAACATAGCACATATCTTTATAAAATTATATTTTATAATATTGACAAAGCTTAGCAACTGAAAGCAAATTAGTCTATAATTCGGGAACGTATAAAACATCATGCAATTTACCATTAGGAACATTCACATCTCCAATTGCTTCTACTTTACAATTATTATTATTAGCAAGTTGAAGAGGAACATTAAACATATCAGGTTGCATAGACTCAAAAATTTCTTTATGTGAAGTAAAATGTTGAGATGCACCTGAATCAATAACCCATTCAAGAGGTTGTGAAACATTATTAAAACTACAAGTAAACGAACGTCTAGATTGATTAGTATTGTTATGAAACTTAGTATTATTAGGTTTATTTTGTTGTTGATTAGTTTGCTTCATAGGCTTTTTCTCATTTTTCTTCTTAAAACAAGTATTTTGCCAATGACCATCCTTATTACAATAAGTGCAATGAGGCATTTTAGAAGAAGTATAGTTCCTAGGATCATTGTAATTATTATAATGAGGTTTAGTATTATAAGGTTGTTTAGAATGATGCTTAAAATTTTGCTTATGATTAGACATAAAAGCATGTTCATTAGACTTAAGATTGCCAAACTGAATTAACTTAGCTTCTTCTTGTATTAATAAATTGTGAAAAATATCATAAGTTAATTGAGTAGCTAAAGAAGGAATAGCTAATTGAGCATGAATATTAGTAATAAATTGTTGAAATTGCCTAGGAAGACACTTTTTAATAATAAGATGAATTAATCTAAGATCTTCTAATTTTACTCCTAAACCTTGCAATTGACTATTCAAAGCATCAAATTTCAATAAAAAATCATCCATGGATTTAAAATCAGAATACCTTAAATCTTGAAGTTGATTTTTTCTAGATTCATTTGAACTATCATAAATAGTTTTGAGTTTATCCCATGCTTCATAGGCTGTTGTACATGTCCAATGTGAACATATAGTTCAAGTGACATGGAAATACCTATGAGGCCAAGGGTTTCCTCATTTTTGAGCTTCCATTTTTCTTGTTCATCTTTAGATGCAAATGGATTGAGTTTTGATTTGGGATCCGTAGCAACATCCAAAAGATGTTTAAAATGAAAAATAAAATAGATGAGTTTTCTAAGAGTGATAGTTAGAAGAATTCAACTTAATCTCGAGAATTAAAGTAGACATGATTGCAAAAAAAATCACAACTTTAAATTAATAGCTATTGTTAATATTTTCTTAGAATATAAATAAATAAATACTCCTTTTGATTGAAATAAATTACGAAAAGAAAAAAAAAATACGCCCTTTAAATGAACTTGATCTTCCTAAGAAATAAAATAAAATTTGAAAATAAATAAATGTTTAATAACTATATTAAATAAAATTTGAAATTAATTAAATTTAAAATAAAATTAACAATTTTACTTTTGAAAAAATTAATATTATTGAATTTATATGAAAATAAATTAAAAATATTAAATTTCAAAGAATTAATAAATATTACTAAATAAAAAAAAAGAAATATCAAATTAATTAACTTCTAAATAAAGAGTAATGAGTCGTACTACCGAACATGCCAAAAAATGCAAAATTTCCTGGAGCTAGGGTTTCTTCTTGCACTGATGTTCCACTCAATTTGGTTTCCAATGGGGCTTCCGCGGTTGGGGTTTGCGGCTCTCCATCACAACATGGGAAGCCTGTTTCATTGGCTACCATTAATCTAGGGTCATATGATGCCTCTGTGGGTTCTCCCAATGTTTTGGTCGTCGCTCCTTCTGCTTCGAATGGTACTATGGCTTCTCAGGGTGATGCAATTGGCTCAACTTCGATTCCTTCTACCCTCTCTTCTCCACCACTGTCAGGTTGTGATGGTGTTTCTGCATGTCTTTTTGAATTTGGTGGGCTTGTTGCACCGGGGCAAAAGTTTCGTGCGCTGGCATCCAGGTCTTCTCCTTTTGGGCAAGGTGTTGCAGGGCTTAAGCCCTCCTTTTTGGAGGCGACCAAGTCTGGTTCATGTCCCCCTTTTTCACCTCCACAAAATCAAAAGGTTAATGTAGACAACATGCGTTTTATCCAGTGTTTTGATGCTCCCTTGTCACTAGTGTTCGATGCCTCCTTGTTAAAGGAATTGCGTGAAAATGAAGAATTTTTCTCAAAGAACGGTTTAATTGGTTGCTTCACCCATCATTGGCCCAATCTTCCTAATCTCTATAATTGGATCTCTAAATCCTGGTTGCCTCTTATGGACGAAGATTTAGAAATTTACCCCTATGCAAAGGGCTTTTTCATTGTAGTGTTTGATTGCAAGAAAGATAAGAACAACATTCTCAATTATGTTTGGCTATGGGAGGGAAATTTGTTGCAACTAAAACCATGGCATCCAAATTTTGATCCATCTACAAAATCTTTTTCAATTTTGTCGATCTGGGTTCGCCTCCCAAATCTTCCCCTCCACTTTTGGTTCGAATAATGTTTTGTAACAATTGGAAACTCAGTGGGTAATTTTGTGTCTACAGATGTCAACTCAAAGCAATTCATCCACACAACTTATGCAAGGATTCTGGTGCAATTGGATATCTCCAAGGATCTTCTGGCTGAAATTATTTTGAGAGCTAATGGTCAATGTTGGAAAGTCATTGGATTATGAAGGTTTAGTTTTCAGGTGTAGGAGATGCTATCAAATTGGGCATATTGCAGCTAAGTGTCCAACTGTCAAATCTCCACAACGAGTGGCCTCTTGGTGGAAGGATTCCTCCCCCAACCATTATTCGGTAATGAACTCTCCCAAGTAGAATACAAATCCATCAAAGAAGACTAACAGTAAGCAAAATACAAAGACGATTAATGAGACTTTCTCAAAGGAAAATCAAAATTTTCCCCAATAGAGTGATTCTTGTTTAAAAAGGGCAGAAAAACTGCAAAGTCCCTTTACTAAGGACACTTTTGAGACTTCAATAATTCAATCCTCAGACTCTACAAGTCTGGTTGGGTCCCAAAATTTGGAGGTGAGGTGCTCTATTCTACTCAACTTTGCAATAGAGCCCACATAAACTTTGGTGTGTGTGGCAAGCCCAAAAGGGATTGGTCAACCACAAAATCAAGGGTGGACAAAAGTAAAAAGAAAGAAATATATTCCACCACATCAGTCCACTGTGATATCTTCAAAGAAGGGGGATAAAGGAGTATCATAATTTCAGCATGATCAGTTGTTTTGTTTAGTTTACGATGTGCTAATGTAAGTGTCATCAATCTGGGTTTAATTTTTGATTAGTTTAGGATATGCTAATTTAAGTGACATCAATTACTTTGGGTTTGATTGTTCCTAGTTGGGAACCTTTGTGGGCACCCCTATCAGAGGGTTGATGCGATTATTATTTTCTATTTCTCTATATGGGAGTGGACCCCATGTCCACAATCTCTTACCGATCAAAAAAAGAAAGAAAAGAGTAATGAAAACCCAATCGAATTAGATGGGTTTATATTTGCATCTTAAAAAAGAGCTATAAATAAAATTATATTTAGAAACAAACTTTTAAACTAAACTTTATTATTTTATAAAATGTTTTATCGGGCCTTAAAAAAACCTTTTGATTAAAAAACATGTTCTTGCAAAAGAGAATGGGCACCAAGGCCACCTTTAGTTTTAGATTGACGCCCAAAACTCAAGGGATTTTCTGTGTGACTAAATGGATCATTTGGGCTGCGAGTGGGGATGAGCCATGGAAAATCTTGGTCTGCCATAGAATCATGGAATCTAAATTAAAAAAAATGGAAAGATGTCAATTGGTTGGATAAGATGTTAATGTCTCACTTCTTTAAAATTAAAGCCTCTTTTCCTCTTCAATCCATTTGGAAAGCTTGGAAAAAAGTGTGTCAATTTTTAGAATGGAATAACACCTCCTTGCAGCATGGTTTTGGTTTTTCTTCAACCTCTATTTGGTGGAATAGACTTATTACTTATCACAATCAACCTCTTGCTATTAGCTTCCCAAAGCAAGCTTATTATCTGTTTAAGAAAGGTATTCAAAAATTCAAAGATATTTGGGATTTTAACACATTTGATTGGCCGTCTTAGCATTTCATCAAAGAGCAGTATGGGTTGAGTGAAAAATTTAAACATTTTTTGATATTTCTACAGTTCTTAGTTCCTATTGACCTCTCTATAAAGCTTTGCACTCCTAGAGATTGTAATTTTTTCAAAGATTGGAGATGGTTTTCATGTAGTTCGTTCAATTTTTTTCCTTTGAAGAAGGTTTATTCTCAAATCCTTCCTTGTTGGCCTCTTATTCTTCATATTAATCATAAGTGGAAATGCAGATTTAGTGCCAAATTTTGAATGAAAATTAGTGCTAAAATATGGAAGTCAAAAGCTGATTATGATACGCAAGTGTGGGCTTGGAAAATTTTACATTGCAAACTTCCTGTTGGGGATAAATTGAAATCTATGATGGTTTAGCTAAACAATTTCCCATTTTGTCTTTGCACTAAGAATATGGAACATATATTTTGGGACTGCATTTTTGTTAAGCAGCAATGGTCAGTTGTGTTTAATAATTTTCCAGCTATCTTCTTTCATGTTCTCAATTGGAAAGAGGCTATCCTTGGTTTTGGAATGCACAACAATGTTATTGTTGGTTCTATTAGACAGGTTATTTTGAGGTATATATGGAAAGCTAGATGTTTTGCAATGTTTTCTAAGAACTTTCATCAGCCAACTGAGACTTTAAGGCTTTACTCTAACATATTTTTTTAGGTGGCTTTTTTGTTCTCACAGCTTCCAGTTTTATGCAAGAAGAATATGGCAGCCAAGGATCATCTTCAATGAATTAAAGACCAAGTGTTGCAATTTCATTTGGCTAGTAATGTTTGGCAAAGTAAAATTGTTCAATCTATGTAATGAAATCTCAACCTTCTGGCTGTTATGTTTTTTGTGATGATTTGTCATGTACATTCTTTTTACCTACTTGCTAGTAGCTCTTATTATTTGTAATCTTCTTTCTTCAATATATATAAAAAAAAGAGAATGGGTGGGTAAAAACAAATGGGCGGGTGAAAGAAATAAAATTACTTTTAAAACACTTATTTGCAAGAAAGAAGGGTTTTAAAGATTATCGTCTGGAGCAAGGATTAAATGTTCCTTATGTCTTTCTATCCTATGATCCTTATAGAATCCTTAAACTCTTTGAAATAACTAAAAACTTTAGATTTTCCATAATCATCAATGAAAGAAACATACTATATAGATTTATAAATTGTAGGAACATTAACATGAACAAATACATCAAAATGAATTAAATTCAATGCCCCAAAGGATCTTTAAGAATTAGAGTAAAATTAAATATGTTTTTTTTATATACACAATGTTCATAGAAATCAAATTTACGATTATAATCATTTAACCCATTGGAAACATTTTAATTTTTCAAGGTCCTTAAACTCTTCTCATCTATGTGACCCATCATTTGGTTCCATAGTTTTTTTTCTCTATTGGTAACTTAGTATCCAAGGCATGAGCACCCTTAGGTACCCAAAAAGCATGACCATAAAAAATAGACACGATGAATCTTTTGTTGCTAGTTCCAATGGTGAAGGTGAAGATTTTATATATCTCTTCATTGTAGACCCTTTCTGCACTCTATAAGATACATTTATTCATTTATAATCCATACTTGTATTGTTTGATGCCCTAGAACAACCTACAAACTTAACTAAGTCTTAAAATTGTCTTGGTGACCAATCTTGTGTATGAACAACTAATTAGTTTTAATAGATTTTTCATTGCATTAAATCCAACCATCATGGGAGCCTCAAGATGATGGAAATATATTGATTGTGTGAAGAAACCTAGACCTATGCCCTATTCACAACTGTCAATTTTCAACATTCATGTTTGGAATCATGTGAAAACCACCTACAAAATGTTAAAATATATGGAAGAATCATGGAGGAACTCTACTCAAACCTATAAATCACTTTTTCATCAATTACATTCATAGATATGGTGTCTAAAGGCATGGACAAGTTCAAAAAACCACTATAGATGTGTCACTAGATGATGGTGTGAAGAAAATAGATCAAAAAAATATAATGATTGTAATAAATAGAATATAGGTTGGACTTGTCATTTTCTCCCCTTAAATCTACATCATCGTGATTAAACAATGAATTTCAAGAACAATTCAATTTGATTTAGTGGTTGTAAAGATTTGTAGGGTTAGTTTTAGGGTCTCTAGATCATTTATACCTTTATCATTGTAATTGGCATGCAAATATAACACTTGCCATGATTCATCCCCCTAGATTAATTTTTCCATGGATATAGCATCCATTTTTACCTTCATTATGATTTAGGAAATAAAAACTAGTCATTTGAATTATCACAAGTAGGTGCAACATCAAAATAGTTGTTAAGTGAAACCTGAACCATTTACCAACTTCCTTTGTTGATAAGAACATTAAAATCAAGCTCCAAATCCATGTACAAAATTTTAGGTATCGAAATGATGTCCCATCATCTATCTATACCTTTTTTTATTCCTTTGGACCTTTTTGGAGATCACATGGCCTTTCCAAGTTGTTTTGACGATTAGGTGGGAAGCTAGCATAAAATAGATAGGAACTTTAAACTTTTGAGGGTCGAGATAAGTTCATACCTTAGAGGTATTCAGAAAGGAGGAAGCCTAGAGGTCTAACTCCAATGAGAATGTAAACTATCAAGGATCAAAATTTGGGTATGATTGAGAGAGGGTACTCAAAGAGGGGAAAGTTTGATAAATTTATTGGTATAAGGAAAAAGTGGAGTGAAGGTGATACTGTATGATGGGAGAGGAAAGTTCTAAGTTATGATAGCGATAAAATGGAAACAAGGATGAGAAAAAGGGTATGCCTAGCAAGGAAACTTTGACAACACTAGTAATTTATGCAAGTTTAAACATTTCAAGCATCAATCAAAACACTTACACTTTTTAAAAATTTGGCAACTACAACACATTATAGACATGTGGGGAATAAAAAAATACCATACTTAGGCGAATTTAACAACTCAATAAAACATAATAAAAAATTGGATTATTTATAAGTATTGGTTGGAAATAAGGTTAAACACACAAAAGGGAAGGGACTCAAGAAAATATTGACACTGTAGGGTTGAGTCCTAACAACCTTGGTAATTAGAAACTCTCTCTTTGATATATAAACCATTTATCAAATGATTGTTTGAATGAGAAAACACAAAACCAACCACCACTTCATTGACAAAAATGTTCTAGTGGTTACAAAATTGTTGCCTAGACCTAACCAATGATTTCACATAGAAACAAAAATAAAACATTCACCCTATGAAAGTCGATGCCAAATATCTTGAGGCATACTAAACATTCTCCAACATATATGAACTTTGTTTATTTACCTCAAGAACCTTTTTTGAACCATTTCTCACTTAGTTTTTCATGCATACAAAAGGTGAGATTTAGAATAAAGTGGATATTGCACTCTTTCACCTCTATGTTTTATGCCACTTTGTGTGGGTTTTGTTAATGCATGATTCTAAAACCTAGTTTTGGTTCTTTTCGCACACTTATTTGTTGAACACATGGAATACTAAGAGGGGGGTGAATCAGTATTATATTAAACCATCCAATTATTAACCATCCAATTTCCAAAGCATACTTAACAATTATAAGGAATGAAAGCATAAACAACCCATAACACACACAACACATTAACACCATAATTTTTACGTGGAAAATCCAAGAAGGGAAAAACCATGGTGAGGATTAACTCACAATATGTTATAATCAGTTATAAGATATTGTAGAAAGGCTCACTACCAGGTGGACTCACTATCCAAGTGAACTCACTGTTCACAAAGAAAAGAAAGAAAGAGGTATATTTACTATCAAGATTTGAATTGAGAGAAGTGCATCTAACATATGTTAGATTTAGTTCCTTTGAAGCTCATAACACAAACATCAATACATTATAATTAACTCATATTACAAGTCTCTTCTTTGCTATGTCTTCGCACACCTTTTCTCAATACTCACAGCTTATTCGCACAATTCTGCAAAATTTTCCATCACTACATGCATTCAAGTCATGTACTCATTAGATTCTCTCTTCATCAACTCAAATCAACCTTGTATATATACCAAACTCCATCATAAATTGATGTAGCCTCAAATCATACAAAATGTGCCTTGTTAGCACCCAATTCAAACCAAAATTTCCTTCATGCCAAAAACACAAGTAATATAAGTCAACATGGACCTATAACAACTCCATTTTCCATTCGCATAATATATTTAATCTTCACAACACTTTGCATACATCAAATCGACTAAGCAGAGAACCCAAAAGAAAAAATACTCCAACTGATTATCACCATGGAATATGTGTACCGCAAAATGTCATGCCAATTGCAAAATATAATGTATTGACACATGTTAACCTTTTCCAAAAACCACAAAGTCTAACTCAAATCCGTAGAGGAATTCAAACCAATTAGATAATAGCCAATACACAGAAAATTGTGTAAATCATATATGTTGATCTTCTATTACTTGCAACTTTTGAACCACTTATCCAAAACAACTGAAATTATGAAATAACATGCCAATGACATCCATGAAGAACATACTAGAACCATAGGAGTAGATATGAAAGGGTGAACAAATGCGAACCAAATTACCGGAGGGCACTGTGTGTTGAAACTGTCGGTGTAGACACTTAGCCAAAAAATCCTTTTACAAAATAACTTTTCCCTAAACATTTGTCATACTATTTGACATCCATTATGTAGTGTTGACATCAATGACAACTCATTAATGACAACTATCTTCATTCTTTCAACATTCTCCCCCTTTTTCATTGATGACAACATGTGCCAAAAGAAAATATCTTTCCACAAGTATCTCTCCCCAAATATCTCTCCCCCTTTGACATCAAGGGAAAAGGGTACTGACCCTCACACATATATACAAATTGAATTGGATCCCCCTTAGGAAGTTAACCAAAAAAATCCCAGTATATCCACATATGTACAATAGAATCTGAAAACATGAAAAAATATGATAAGGTGTATAGAGATAGGAATGGTCAACCTGAAGATGTTGATCCCTGAAGCTTCTGAAGAATAGCTTGCCAAGCAGATTTTCCTTCTTCCTAGCTCTTCTTCACTGCTACAAGCATTCTGTGTAGAGACTCAAGCTTTATCAAATTTTCCTCTCCTTCAAGTCTACAGTACTGAGGGTAAGATTTATCTTTGAGATTTTGTTAGTATTGGCAAGGGCACTTGAGATTGGTATGTGCTTTGTTTTCACTAAGTCCCTTAGCTTCCCAAGTTGCTTGATAACTTCTTCCTTCTGGCTTTGCAAAGTGAAGAATTTGTCATGCAAGTCCACTATAGCAGTATAGGTCTTATCATCTTTGTCCAGTGTCGGATCATAGACACAAGATGCATTATCTATCTGGGACTCAATTGAGTCCATTTCATCTTTTATCCCTTGTGTGGCATCTGAACACTTCATGCAATACATAAAAAATGTTTTTGCACCTTGCTCATACGCTAGTACATCCTTCAAACATTCTTCAAATTTTGTATGCGCAAATGCACATTTTTTGTGATGTCCATTAGCTTCTTCTCTGTAAGCCTTTTCTCAACCTTTGTTTCCACTTGTCTTTTCAATCCGAAGGCATATTCCTTAAAGAAATCAAAAAACAATTTAAAATTTTCTACAACAGTTAGAGATGTATCAACATTAATTCCTGGTATGATTTCTTGTATGCCTTTACAGTCTCATCCATTAATTCACTACTCTTTTGATGTGTTTCAATGATTTCTTTTCGTGCTAATGCACTAAATACATCACTTAGTTGCAATTTGTGTATAAGAGATATCTTGTCTAAATCAACACTATCTTGTTGCATGGGCAACTGCAACAATTGAGAAGAAGCAACAGGTTGAAACTTTAACTATTTAAAAAACAAACCTTCTAAAGGATTATCGAAGGAGGATTCACCGAAGGGCTTAGGTAAATCCTTAAACTTCTGTGCTTCTTCATTCTTTCCGATATCAGACTTTACTTCTTCTTCACCGAAGATCTTGTCTTTATCTTTTTCTTGATCTCCTTCATCCTTGTCCTTCATTATCTTCATTTTTATCTCCTCCTTCCTTCTCATCATCATTCTCTCCTTTCTGATTCTCTTCATTCTCATGCCTTTGCACATTAACTATATCATGCTTTTCATCTTCACCTGTGTTCTATTCTATATCTACCAGAGGAACACATGTCTCTGAGTAGCCTTGGTCTAAAGTTTCCTAGTGTCATCCTTTGTGGTTTCCTCTCTGGTCATAGCAACATCCTCATCTTCAACAATTTATTGTATTGGTTCATTTGTATCCAGAGGAGTATTATCTGGATTTTCTTCTACATTAGTAGCTCCTATGTTTTCATTTTTTGAATCTTGTTCCTTGCTAGGTGAGGCAATAGGAATCATGCCATACTTTTGGGCTATATCAATAATCTTTTCTTCTGTTTCCTTTTGTATTATGTGAAGTTGATCCTGATCTCTTCCCATTAGGAGTGTGACCCTTCATTTTGTTCTGAATTCTTCGCTTAGTACTTGGGCTAGTGTGGCCTTGTAAACATTAGATAGGGAGAATCCAATTTTCTCCACAGTATCCAATTTGAGATTCTCTTCCCATTCGTTGGCCTTTCTTCTTCTCTCCATTAAAATTTTTCATACATCATCAAGAACTTTCTTCCTAATGTTCTCCATATCTTCTTCAATTGTGACAATGAATTTGATAATTGCTTCTATTATTGTGGCCCTGCTCTCTTCATTTTCCTTTTTGTATAGGGTCGTTGTTTCTTCCAGCATCTCATGATGCAACATGCCTTTGAATAATGAGTCCAACTTTATTGGATTGAGCGGTCTTTCCGAAGATGTCTTCTTTTTCTTCTTTGGTTCTACTGTGTCAAATTTATTTTTCTTTCTTTCCTTCATTTGCTTATGCATATGTATCTGAAAGGCTTCCTTTTCCTTCTCAACTTCTTCATCTAAAGTATCAAATTTTTCTATTCTTTATTTCTTTGTAACAGTGCTACTTATTTTTAGGATCAACGGGGAATCTTCATCCTCTTCTCCTTCTTGTTCAGATTGCACACTCAAGTCCTTTTCTCTTTCTTTCTTTTTGATGCAGTGGTCATAGAGGCTATCAGAGTAGTCTTCTTTCTCTTTCCAGGCATTGTGGCCTCCTCCACCTGAGGTTCTTCTATTACCGGAGCTTTGGTCTCCATTCTCTTGGTTCTGCTGGAGGTAGAAACTAATCCAGAGGGTTGTTGAATAATAGGGGGAATGGTGGAAGCAATTCTTCTAGATCTTCTAGGTCTAGTGGTCTCATTTTTTGTGCTTCTTTCTCCCTCTGCTTTTGTGCTTAACTCACTTATTTGTTCATCTATGAGTCCTTTTCCCTTGAGATTTTCATGTACCATTTTTGTCACCTTCCTTTTTATTTTAGGCTCTTTCAACTCCATGTGCAATTTCAAGCATTTCTCCTCATATGTTTCATGTCTTTCCTGTGTGGGGTCCTTAGGACTATTCAATAATATACCAGCATAACCTTCTACTTGACTTTCATTGATCTCATATACAAGTGGGTGAATCCAAATAGTTTTGGGTTCCACAACTTCAATAATGCATTGATCAATTATAACCAAAAATGTAATATTATCTTGATATTTTTCTACCATAGACTTAGGGATCCTCTCCCTTTCATGCATTCTCTTCTGAAATATTACAAAGAAAGTAGTAAGTGCTTCATGTCTTGAGCTTTCATATCACCAATGTTGTGTAGATGTTCAAATATTTGATTGGATACGGGTCTACTTTTACTTCATATACATTGCTTCTTCTTGGAAGCTCCCTCAAAAAAATAGAACAGCAAACAAACTACCAAGGAACCAAATTTGAAGGGATATTTCTCATCTTTAGTTTGCTTTAGGTTGTCAAAATTTTTTTTCCAGAGCAACTCACACAAATCATAGTCCTTTCCCTTTTCCACCATTTCATGGGCTACATGAATTGTTATGGCAAACACATAATTCTCTTTGTTGGTGTAGTATATTTCATATCCAATGACCATAGCTACATACCTTACTGCAAGATTGCATATGGTTTTTATAGTGAGATCCCTTTGATTAAATGTGGTTTCAGTTAATTCCATTGCATCCTTATTTTTTTATAGATTTCAGCACAGGTACAAGTATGGTGTCACAAAGTCTAGTAATCTCCCTTATGACTTCTTTAGATATCAAGACAGGCATGTCAATCCATAGGAATTTATCATACACTCTACTTAATGCTATTCTCACATACTTAAGTTCATCATCATAGGTGATGCATGAGAACCACTGCCAGACATCCAATTTCTTCTTCACCAGGTTTTCATATTTAGGTTTGATGTTGAAATAATCTCTAATCAGTTGGTCTGTCCACAAGTCTGTAAGTATTATATGGTTATACTCTTCCATTTTCCCATGGATGTATGCTCTAATGTCCTCAGTGGGAAAAAACCTATATGGTATGCTCGAAAAAGCTCTGAGTGGGTCATTCTCAAACACTTTCATGGGACATTTCTTGAATTTAGGTTGGGGTTTCTCACTCACATTTACCACTATAGGTGTTTCCATCTCTATTGAATTCAAATGATTTGAAAAACAAATTCTATTTCAGTTGTACAACGGTAAATACCTTTTTCTTGCTCAACAAGAATTAGGGTTAGGATGCTCTACTTCACAAATTGCCTTCAGACTCTTGGATTCACTTCAATTCACACCAATTGCTCCAATTCCATTAAAGGAGAATGGAATCAACAAGGGATAGGTATATAATCATTTCAATTCTTCCTTAACTCACATTTAATACACCAAATAGTAAAGCTAGTAAAACCTTCTTTGTGCAACAGTAAACCTTGAATCACTCCGCAAATCTTCGCAAATCAATATTTTCTTCCAAAGTTTTCTCTAAAAGATCCATACCATCAATCTCCATCTCATATCTTCGTGCCAAGTCATGACACCTCATATTGGCAGGGGATTATGTGATTTGTTGTTATTGCTCCCCCTAAGCCAACGCCTAAGTTTAATTCCCAGAGGAATTTTATCTGCACTAGAGGGTGGTACAAATTCATTTGTAGTCTTTGATCCTTCCTTGTTCTTAGGCACCTCTTTCTTTCTCCAAATCTTTTCCATTTCCTTATTTACTTCAGTCGGATCAATATTTTTAACTGGTTCATTTTTCTTTATCGGATTATCCTTCCTTGAATTTATGCTTTTGCAAAATCTAGCAATATGTCCAGGTCTATTGCAATTGTTGAATATGGCATTTGTCTGAGCATTATTCCTTTCATTCATTCTTAGATTGCATTGATTGGCCTTATGTCCAAATCCATAACATGTATAGTAGTAACCATTAAAGGATTGAATCATTCTACCACTTTTATAAGCATTCATCATTTGACTTTTGCATTTATTTGCTCTATGCCCAAATCTCTTGCATGTAAAGCATTGATCAATAAAGGATGAAACATTTTGATTCATTTTGCTTCTACATTCCATTGCTCTATGTCCAAATTTATTGCAAAAATAACAAATACCATTAAAAGATGGGTACCTTTAGGCATTTGGTTGTCTGATGGGGGGTCTTCTAGCATTTTCTCTTTGATTCTAGAACTTGCCATTGTTCTTCTTGTCTTTAGTCTTCTCAAGTTCATTGATCTTCTTTGCATTAGATGACTAAACCGCTTTTGAGCTTTCTCCTTTTTCAAGTCCCAAACCACCTTTGTCTTTGGATGCTTTCTGACTTGCAATTAACTCATCAAACATTATAGAACTTGTCTTGAATTTGTCCTCATAAATTTTTGCTTTCATTAGATCTGATCTCAGATTAACCACTTCTTGTTCAAGTCTTGTGCATTCATTAGTCTTGCTTTTTACCATTGCATTTAGACATTCCTCGATTCTTTTTTTTTCTTCCATTTGTACTTTCAATATGGTGATGTTCTTGTTTGCTTGTTTGAATTGTTCATTGACCTCCTTATGTCTTTCTCTAAACTTCTTGACCTGCTCTCTCAATTTTTTGATGTAGTCATTTGCTTCTTTAATATCTTCCTTCAAATCTTTGTTTTCAACTTCAATATTATCAAGGTCTTCAAGAGAAAATTTGACTTCTTCGTCTTTGTCAAACATGTAGTCTTCTTCTGTGTATCCAATAGCAGGAATCACTTCTGGAGCAATAGGAAACTTTATATTAGCCATGTGTTCAAATTCCAAGATCTTCCTAAAGTAGTCAAGCTTCTTCCAAGGAACCAAGCTCTGATAGCAATTATTGAATACATGGAATATTGAGAGGGGGGGTGAATCAGTATTCTATTAAACCTTCCAATTATTAACCATCCAATTTCCAAAGCATACTTAACAATTATAAGGAATGAAAACATAAACAACCCATAACACACACAACACATGAACACCAAATATTTTTATGTGAAAAAACCACGGTGAGGGTTAACTCATAATATGTTATAACCGGTTATAAGATATTACAGAAAGGCTCACTGCTAGGTGGACTCACTGTCCAAGTGAACTCACTGTTCACATAGAAAAGATAGATAGAAAGAGGTGGCTTTACTGCCAAGATTTGAATTGAGATAAGTGCATCTAACATATGTTAGATTCAATTCCTTTGAAGCTCATAACACAAACATCAATACATTATAATCAACTCAGATTACAAGTCTCTGCTATGCTCTATCTTCGCACACCTTTTCTCAATACTCACAACTTATTCACACAATTCTATAAAATTTTGCTCACTAATTGCATTCGGATTATATACTCATTAGATTCTCTCTTCATCAACTCAAATCAACCTTGTATATATACCAAACTTCATCCAAAACATCAATTAGGTCGGCCTAATTAGATGTAGCCTCAAATCATACAAAACATGCCTTGTCGACACCCAATTCAAACTAAAGTTGCCTTCGCGCTCAAAACACAAGCAATATAGATCGACATGGACCTATAACAACTCCCTTTTCCATTCACATCATATATTTAATCTTCACAACACTTTGCGTACATCAAGTCGGCCAAGCATAGAACCCAAAAGCAAAAATACTCCAACTAATTATCACCATGGAATATGTGGACCACAAAATGTCACACCAACTGGAAAATATAATGTACTAACACCTGTTAACCTTTTCCCAAAACCGCAAAGTCTAACTCAAATCCGTGGAGGAATGTGAACCAATTAGGTAATAGCCAATACACAAAAAATTGTGTAAATCATATATGTCGATCTTCTATTATTTGCAACTTTTGAACCACTTATCCAAAACAACAAAATTTCTGAAATAAGATGCCAGTGATATCCACAGACATACTAGAACCACAAGAGTAGATTTGAAAAGGGTGAACAAATGCAAACCAAATTAACAAAGGGCACTGTGTGTTGAAATTGTCGGTGTAGACACTTAGCCAAAAGATCCTTTTGTAAAAAAAAATTTGTAAGCATCCGACATACTATTTGACATCCATCATGTAGTGTTGACATCAATGAAAACTCATTAATGACAACCTTCTTCATTCTTTCAACATTATAAACTCTAATCCTAAATCCAACACTCTAATATACAAAATCATCCATTTCATATCAACACTAACCTAGTTTCCAAGACATTTCCCATCTTGGTATGATTTAATCCTCAAGATTCAAAACCCAAGTTTTCATAATTCTAAAGCTAACAATCCTAGGATTAGATTATTAGCTATCAATGTGGATGCTAGAAGAGTTTAAATTTTGTCTCGGTTTGTGTATTTAAGAAAATCATCCTACTCCACTCTTAATCATTGCATAATCATAAGAATATAATCACCTCACAATAAGAAATTCACATTGATCTCAATTTCCATCAATCAAAATGTGATGTTAATTAGTACCAAACACAACAATTCAACAATCAACACCCTATCACTTCTCAACTTATCTTTATCTTGTTGATTTAAATATCTCTAGTAATTAATTATTAATCACAAATTCTATTATAATTGGTTTGCATCGAATTCAACTTGTATCAAACACATTTTACATCAATCATTAGCTAATTAGCATATATTGTCCCCCTTATCTCTTTTTAATATTGTCAAATCAACCTAGAGACCTAAATTTCATCAAAAGAGTTTCATACTTCCATCCTATCAATGCTACTTAACACCATACTTTTTCAAATACATATATACACTAAAACAAACATTTTTAATAGGTACAAAAGGTCAAATTATGAAGTGAAGAAAATCGTGTGATGTTTAGGTATTTAAGGACCATATTTCAAACATAATTGAATCCCAATCCTTCAAAAGCTTAGAGTACATGTTTCTCAATCTTAGATTGCTTAATTATAAATATTAGAAATTAGCTATTTGTCACAATAATGAACACACATTGCACCATCTTGCAAATAAATGTTAATCCTTCTCACTTTCATTTATCATTTTATATGTCTATCTCTGTATCTTAGATCCTAACTCATATTAATTTAAAGTCTAATTATATCAATTGATCTATTATCATTTATTTCAACATAAAAATTAATTATAAGACTATTTCATTTTCCTCTGCACAAATATTTTATAAGAAACATTGTATAAGTTAAGCCATACAATTCTTTAAAAAAATTAACAGCTATACATTTAAGTAGAAATCATTTCAATCACATGTAAATTAAATTAGTAACCTATGTCTCAAATGCTTAGTAATTAAGTAAAAAATAAATACCTAAGTGTGATACCATTAAAAACTCCTCCCCATTATTGAAAGAAAAATGATAATACATTTGCCCTTTTTTCTAAAATAATTGGCTTTTGTTGATAAAATCAAAAGTAACTTGCACTAAAATATTTTTTTTATTGGAATAAGCTTTGTTAAATAATATAATACAATTAGTATGCAACAAGGAGATAGTTTTCTACTTACATCAACAATCATCCATGTTATAATTTTGTCAAAAAAGTTTCATTGAAGTTAAAACAAAGTATCAAACAGATTGTTAAACAAAAATTTTACAAATGAAACAAAAAAGCAACTTATTAAAATAAAAAAAAAAGAAAGAAAAGTTTAAATACTAAAAGATCTTCAAAATAAGCAACACATAAAATTTAAAATTGGTGTCTACTTGTTAAAAGCTTGGAAAGCTAGACATGTTTGATACTTTTAGTGATTTTTTTTTAAATCTTCATTAAGAGAAGGCCAACTATAAACTTAAAAAAAAACAAGCATATAATCTTTGAGTTCTCTATTAAGGTTATATTTTTTTAAATTAATCATCCAAACTTCATGGTAACACATGAATAGAGAATAACACTCTCTTCAGAGAAATTAGCATCCATCCACAAAAGATTTGTGTCCTTGTTTTAGGTCCCAAGCAAACCTTTTCAATCCATACTAACCCATTATATTGTTAAAGGAATCAAGTTAACTAATACATGTGCATTTGCCATTTGAAATGATTAATGTTCCAAGATAACGACTCCCTAATACCTACTTTATGTCTTGATAAATTTGATCCCTATTCCTCATTGGACATCAATTGTTTTTACTAATAGAACAAGCAAAGGCTAAAAATATATATTTTGTTCTAATCAAACTTAAAAATGATAACTTAAAAAAGCGTCAATTGATGGTGAAAGAATTTATTGTTGTTAATACTCTATTTTATTTAAAAAAATGTTCATTATAAATGCATTATTGCATCTAGTTAATTAAATTTATTTACGATATTAAGAGTTTTTATTTTATTTAAATACTTGTTGGTTGACAAATTTGTCCTTTAAATAATAAACACAAAATGACTTTATAATGCCCAAAGAAGGACCAATCGATAAACAACAATTGGAGAGATCACCATTGTATTGATGATCTTCCTCTGAATTTTGATTGAGGTACAACTCCTAATAAAATTTGATTTTTTGAAAATATATGAAAGTAGTGGTATGCTTTTGACTAGAAAGTAGGAAAGGAAAAACTAACATCTACTTATAGCCATGAAATAGATGCAAAAGAAAATGCTTTTAAAACTAAAAATTTGATTGCAATGCTGAAAATGGATTGACAAACAATTAATATCATACCTAACATACTAGACTATCAAAGCTTGTTGACTCGACTCAATACAATCTTAACATTTGCTACAAATAAATGAATCAAACACCACTGAACATCACATCCTCAAAGGAAAGGAATATCCAAATGTTATATAAACTCATAGACTTATTCATAAACATTAGTATTTAATTCACAATTTACTGCACACAGACAATAAACATTCACAAGAATATATTAAAACTACAAAATTTGATCATTCTATTATAATCGATTCTCACTCATGCATCACAGTACAAGGGGAATCAAAATGTCAGACCCCTGCAATATCCAACAAAGGGATATTTAAATTTTTTACATCATAACGGTTGGGATTTCTTGGAAACTGATTCTTGGACACCAACTGTCGTCCGGTTGAATAAAATGTTGGCCAGAAACCAATTAATTTCTATCAAATTATGACAACACATTCATTAATTGCTATTTTGAAGGATGGTTATGATTACATCCCCATTTTTTGATCGATATGATGGGAGAATGAATCGTCACTTGATGCAAGCAGGCCACATGGTCTACTCGTGCAAAATGTCCACCACCTTCAATTTTCGATGACTGTTGGCAATTCACTTGGGATTGCTTCCATGCAATTTCTTTAAATGTAGAGGATTTCGTCAATGTCTATATTTCATTCACTAAATTCCCATCACATCACCTTGTCGAGTTCATTGATTTTGAGGCAATTTGGATGTACTTGCAACATTAATTGCCTTCAAACAAACTCTTCTAGCTTTTTCTCTCTCCCTTCTATAAATCAATGTTAATTTTTGTTTCAAGCATGTCGAGTACATCGAGTGATGGAGCTCTAGAGATCAGAGGCGATTTCTTATTCATTGAGGGAGTTGAGTGCAACATCGTTTGTAGGTTGGCCATAGACCAACTTACGAAAATCTTCCTAATCCGCAATGATGTGGAGGAAGTAATTTGTAAGATTATGGCAACCACTTTGTCCCAAGTACACATTCATAATTCTATTTTGCTCGAGCGTTTCCTATACAACATCGTGCACTTCCAGGAGTTCCGAATGGGGGTTGTGAGCTATTAAGCGTTTGGTTAAACCATAATATCTATTATGCATTGAAGACACCTTGAGAGGCCTTTCCATTCATCTAAGTGTGGGCTTGGTTAGTGATGCATTTGCGTTGCATCTACACTGCACAACGAGCAAGCTGGTCAAACAGTTGCACTACTGCATGTTGGACCGGAGCGCAATAACATGGAGACCTTTGCCCACTTCGTGGAGTTCAACGAGAACCTTTTCTCCCCTACACAGATAAAGCGTATGCAAGAAGTTATTAATGCCATCAAGGTCCTCATCTTTACTCTTTGTGCCTAAGACCCCTTGTGCTACTAAATCCCTCTTTTTGTAATGATGTAATATAGACATTTATGATAAATATATAAATATATCTTTTTGGCTTTCAAAGTGCTCTGTACTATGGGAATTCCTAGAAATCTTTTGTTTACTTTTATGTTCATTGCTTATAAGTTTTTAAATTTATGCTCATGGTGAATGATCTTAGTTCTCATGGATGAAAACCTTTATTTCTATAAACAACTTTTCTATTTGCAAGTATATCGTTGATAATGAAGCAATATTCAACTTCGAATGCACTGGTTATATGTTTTTGAGTAGGTTTATGAAAAACATCGGAGTCCACTTTAGTTATGAAACCCATTCCTATACTGCCTTGCTGAATAACTTTGAAAACACCTTCATCTGCTCATTAACCCCTTTCGGTCTTTGCAAATAGTACTTAGAAAAATAACACCTTGACTTGAAGACAACTGAGGGAATGAAAAAGTTTGGGAACCTTGTCAAGAATCGACAAAGGTTTTAGCAACTTGAATTGACTAACAACTTTCCACAAAATCTTGACACAAAAGACTAAAGGTTAAGCTTGTCGAGTGAGAAAGATGTTCTAAAACCTCGTTAGTATCTAATATAGGTTTGCAAACTTGACTAAAGACCGACGAAAGGAAATTTTTGATTTAACCAAGTACTTGGTGGGGTTATTCTTTGTTGCTTCTTTTTTAAGAAAGGGTGTCTAAAAATGACAACAATACCTAATAATGATATATGTTCACCTTAACTTCAAGTATACAAGTGTCACTACTTCATCTTTAGTTCTTGATTGATGGCACTTAGGTGCTTAATCAAGGCCACCTCTATCTCAATTAGATTAACAAAAATCATCTCCTAATTGGGAGTGGTTAGAAATTTAAACTCTTATCTCTTGACCATGTCATCTTCTTGATTTGTAGATCCAACAAATTTAAATCTTTTTATCTCTCTTTGAAGTTGTGTTCAATTATATTGAATGTAGAATTTTATTCTTCATTTGAATTTGTGATTAGCTCATAGACATTGAGTCTTAGGTAAAATTATTGTTTATGCAATATTCTAGAATGGTATTAGACCCATGATTTCATAAAGCTAGTCATTTTCTCGGTTTTAAGAGAATGTAGATCTAAGGTTTTGACATATCCAATGAATAGTCAAACTATTATTACCTCATAATTATTTTTGAGATAGTAAAATTAGTCATGCAAATCTAACAAATGGAAGCTTACCAAAGGTTTGCTTTGATTTTTTTGGAATATTTTGTAGGAAGTAAGTTGTAAAAAATAAACCATCACATTACATCCAAAAGGGTCAAAAACTTGTAAAATCAACATAAATTTTTGTCAAACTTGTAGTTTTGATTTTTGAGCAAGTTGCTAAAAAATAAACCATCACATTACATCCAAAAGGGTCAAAAACTTGCGAAAACAACATAAAATTTTGTCAAACTCGTAGTTTTGAGTTTTTGTTTTTCAAAACCTAACTAATCATACAACTTACTTGCAAAGATTTTAGGTGATTTTAAAAAATCAAAGGTTCGAAAAAAATTCAAAAATATATATTTTGAAATCAAAAGACCCTATAACCAAGGACGAAATCCTTGTCAAAAGGAGAAAAAAAAAACGAAACAAGAGATGAAGTGTCATCTTTTACAAGCATGAACATGCCCCTACCAATAAAGAACACTTTTCCAAAAAAAAAATAAAAAATCCTTTGCATAAAGGAGGAAAATAGCCACCATTAAAAGATAGACATAATACTACTAATCGATCAATCACCCATTTCCCGTCTTTTAACCTTCCAAAACAAGAGAAAAATAACCCAACCTAAATTATAAATTATTTAACTAAAATTTACAACATTCATCGTTGATGCTTAGAGGTACTTGTAACACAACTGGACCTCCTTGCTTTGTAATTACCAAATTAGAAAAATACTAGTGTACGTGATTGCTCATGGAGACCATTGAAAGCTCTAATTTTCAACATCTCATATTTAGATATGAGATAGATTTCCTTGTGATCATTTATAAATGGAGTTCGTCTCTTTGGTATCATGATAAATTCACATTTTGTAAATGCCACAATATTGTTTCACGATAAAAATGGCACGGATCCAACAATATGATCTTTTCATGCAAGCTATTACACT